>OY747720.1:35303409-35528409 GCA_963556495.2 Valencia hispanica
TCATATTTGCAACAATGTAATTATCGATAACAACAATAATAACTACTCGGTGCTACTTACATAGCAAACAGAATGAAAACGGAACATATATATGAAAAAAAATAAAGACGACAGATAGTACTGTACGCACCCCTCTTTAAATGTGGAATCTCGGGGTCATCTGAAACTTACGAGCTTGTAGCTCGGAAAAACGAATTCATTGCGTCATTTCCGGCTAATTTATCTCGGAAAAAACGAGTTCCGAGGACAACTGGAACGCACTATTAGGGAGAACAACTGAAAGCTAAAGGAAGTACCCAGCAGTGAATGACAGAAAATGAGAAGCTTACATACTGGGAGCTTGATTAGTGGATGAGGAATAGGTGGCTGAATGGAACCTGGTGCACGTGTGAAAGGAGGAGAGCAGAGAGAAAAGCAGGCAGGCGGAGGAAAGGAAACTAATAAACAAGAGGGAAGCTGACTAGGGTTAAACAATAACCAAGGGGAGAAGGCTTAGCAGTAATCTAAAACTTAAATGCACAATGAATAAAATATAAATGTAGACAATGAAACTAAATGAAAGGATGCGCTGATAAGACAAGATCTAAGATGAACTGAATAAACAACAAAGAAATAATCACAATACAAAGCATAGATGGAAACCAAACTTCAAACACTCAGGGATTATGACAAAGAGAGCAACTGGCAATTTGAACACAGTAATCAACAGGTTTTAAATAAGTCATTAGAAAGGCACTATAGGTTCTTCAAAATAAACACTTCCCAACTTGATTAATTCAGAAATTCAACATTAAGCATCCGAGGGTAATTCATTTTTCTGCTATTTTGATATTGAGAGCATGTAATGGGGTACACCGTGGTAATATTTATAGTAATTTAGGACATTTCATAATTGTTTTTGTGTGTGTGTTGAAGTAAACGTAAAATATAGTCTGATTCATTCGGCCCAAGGATAATTAAATTAGGCCTAAGGACAAAACACTGCATGGTTTAAATCCATAACCTACAGGTGCAGTGTTATAGGCATACAAGACTCGAGTTGAACCTGGAAGAAAATATATTTTTCTCTAAAACAAGCTAATGAATAAACAGGGACATGCTTGTTTTTCCAAGACTGCTTTGCATTTTGTCCTAGCTTTTTTTTAATTTTTATATATACATAGTAACTGAGTATGCATGGGTGCATGTGTGGTTTATCAGTAACGGTTGCATTCAAAGAAGGCGTACTTAACATAACAGTTTTATATGAACATCACAGTGAAAGCACTTTATTACAGGACAATATTAATAAATAGTTCTTGAGGAGGCAAGCACTTTCCATAATAAAAGCAGATATGATGAGCAAGTTCTCTTGGGTTTGAATCAAAGTTTTAGTTCCTCCATCATTAACACCCAGATCAGTTTGACTCCACACCACTGCTGCTTCGCCACTAAAAGAGGATATGCTACGCACCATTGGTTGAAGTATTAATCAGCATAATGTGTGAATATGCACATAATTGTTGTTTTCACACATCATTTTTGTGTGCAGACCTGCACGGTTGTCTGCAGACCCACGCTCACATGGGTCTTCATGCCTGTGCCTTAATGTGGATATGCCTGGTGTGTGTGTTTTTGCTGAGAGAGATCATTAGCAGTAATGCGCAGCGGCCCGGTTCACCACCTGGCCTCCGCACCTTCAGATGTATTAATAATTCGGAGGCGTCACCTGGTGAAACTAAAACCTTATGCAAGCACAATCGACACAGGCATGCATTGTGAACGCAAGGACCTCATTATCAAGACAGGAGACAGGAAGATTTGCATTCAGTGTTTTAGCGTGCAATGTTTAACAGGAAAAACATGATTTTTTTTCTGTTTTAACACTTTAAATCTATGGGTTTGTCATACAGTATTTCACTAAACTACAATTCTACAATTATTTTCTTTGCTGTGCTTAATCACTGCAGATTTGTAAACGTTTGTAATCATAACTGAAATATTGCATGACCAAAGCTAGAATATTTTAATTCTATTAGATTCCTTGTTTATACGTTAAGGAAATTTGGATTAATTGTTTAATGTGAAAAAAGCCCCGAAATAGTGTGCTAAATTTTATTTTTAATCGGGCCAGCAGGTCAAGACGTTTAAATGAACACTTACTCTCAAATCCTTATGGCTTAAAGGGATAGTTGAGGATTATTTGCGTGGGGCTGCACAATGGAGCAACTGATAGCACTGTTCCCTTTCAGTAAAAAGGTCCTGGGTTCAAATCCCAGCCTGGGGTCTTTTCTGCATGGAGTTTGCATGTTCTCCCAGTTCTAAAGTCCTTACACTGGCTCCCTGTAGCTCAGAGAATAGACTTTAAAATACTTTTACTAGTTTATAAATCATTACATGGCTTAGCACCAAAATATGTTGAAGACCTGTTGTCATGGTACCAACCACCAAGACCACTCAGGTCCTCCAACTCTAGCCTACTAAACATCCCTAGACTCAGAACCAAACATGGAGAAGCAGCTTTCAGTTCCTATGCTCCCCTTATCTGGAACAGACTTCCTGACGAGTGTAGAGCTGCTGAAACTCTGAACTGCTTTAAATCGAGACTAAAAGCCCATCTGTTTAGAATTGCCTTTGAGTAAATGCTTGATGTTATATGTATGAAATGTGTTCATGCTCTCTTGCTTTTTTTTATTTTTTCTATTGTGTATCATGTGTAATGTGTGTTTCTTTTATGTGTTTCTTTTAAATCACCAAATCATGTAAAGCACCTTAAATTACCCTGCTGTTGAAAGTGTGCTATACAAATAAAATTGCCTTGCCTTGCCTTGCCTGTGCATGCATGGGTTACCTCTGTGTATTCCGGCTTCCTCCCACAGTCCAAAAACAAGACGGTTAGGTTAATCAGTCTCTCTAAATGGTTCTTCGGTGTGAATGTGTGTCTCTGTGTTGCCCAGCGATGGACTGTCAAGAGTGCACTCCACCTCTCACCCAGTGACCACTGGAGACAGGCACCAGCATAAGTTCATTGAACTTGTTCATATTCTTAGTGAACTGAACTCACAGAATTTTGTCTGAACGTCAAAGTGAGGACATTCTTTCTAGCATTTGTGAATGGAGCTCTTTCGCAATATAATTGTGTTCAAGAGAGGGCCAGATTCCTGTGGAGCCTTCCTGACAAAACCCGACTAAAGTCATAGCTTTAAACAATGGGCAGTAGCAGTAGATACGGCATCCACCCTTTATAATGTCTATGCTGTTAACGACGGTCCTTGATATGGGAGAAACATCATGCATCTGTTACCGGTCAACCAGGGATGGCTGAGGATAATTTAATTGTTGTCCTCTCAACGTGTGATACTGTGACACAAAAACACGAGACACACACGTGGAGCTTCTTTCAGCATTCAAGACGAAGTTTTATTCTTCTCAACATAACTAAGAAAACAGATTTCCTATACAATGCTTCATATTCAATACTTCAGATATCGCAAAGTAACTGTAGTAGAAATATCTTAGATTCAGTCATATTGACAAAATTCCTCATCTAATCCCTTTAAACAGGACAGAAAATATTCAAACATTCACAATTTAGCTGAATTTAACATACAAATCTTCCCATGTGGCTTTAGTTCTACAAATATTACATAGCATTTTAGAAAATACTTAACTTAAATTCCCAGTCTCTTTAAGAAAAACTTTTGAGATTTTGAGAAACAAAATATGAATTTATTTTAGCTCTTTTTAACAGTTTTTAACCATTTTTTATTCAACATATGAAATGTAGTTTTACATTTAACTAGTTTAACCTGGATATTTCCATCGTTTTTAACAAAATAACATCTCTTTACTCAACTAAATCTACTCCCTAGCTACATAACAGAAAAATAGAGCAATGCTCCTTTAATGGCATGTCTCTGTACTAAACGTTAGACATAGGCAGCCATTACTGACACACTGAATCACATTAACATAGTATTTCTGCTTATGGCAATAAACCATGAAATAAATGTCCATTCTGCCACAAATAAAGACCAAAACCATGTCATTAGTATGAAACCACTTTAGTGATTCTGCAGCAAAAGTGCTCCAAAGTGAACTCAGCAGTCTTTAGCTCTCCCTCAGTGAACTCAACACACAAGGCCCAAGTCCGTTAGCATTAGCATTAGTTAGCATAGCGCAACAGTCCGGTTTTCCACGAAACACTAATCAGAAACTGCATCAATCGACTTCTTTAGTTGATTACTGATTTAACAACCTGTTCATCTACTGATAACCAACCACATATGCATTACAAGGCATATTTACTGACCTGTGACACAGAAACACGAGACACACGCTGGGCTTCTTTCAGCATTCAAGACTCTGTGTGCCCCTAGACCGTGCTACCAGTGCGAGGAGCACACCCTAGCGGTCGGAAGTTGAACTGCACCAAAAACTCAAAATAACACTAAATGACTTATTATGAAATATTAAGAATAAAACTGAAAAGTTTATGTTGGGGTGCCTATTTTCTGTCTTTGTACACTGATTAGTGCTCAACTCAAACTTTACTTATTTTTCACCCCTCTACACATCATCAAATTGCGAAGCACTGAGGCAAATTCCAACCAATGCAGTAGCAGCTGAATTGTTTGTTGTTTAGCACTTTGAGTTACATCCTTTGTTTCCTACCTCAGCCTGGTTCCTACCTCAGATTTGTTAATGATTCGTCATTTAAAAAAGACATTCAATCAGCAAGTTTTTCCTTATGTTTTTAAGAAAACACTATTGGGGTAAAAGCTGCAGCTGGGGACAAGTGTGGACTAAATGGATGGCAACAATTGGAAAATGCCAGCATTCTGAGGTGTATTAGTTTGCCGCAACATATAGAAGAAAAAAAACAACTACGAATGAACTTGTTTATTTTTGGAACTGTGAACTTAGTTTAAAAACTTCGAATTATGAACCACAAGATGAAATAGTTCATTTTAAAATGTAGGAAGTGAACTTTGAACTAGTTCATATAGAAACTGAACTTTCCCCACAATCATAATCACATCACCACTGGACGATTGCCCTACAATGTAGCTTCCCACCATCAGAGTGTGAATGTGTGCGTGAACGTGTGTGTGAATGACTGAATGTAGTCCTCTGACTTCAAAAGGCGCCATACAAATGCAGGCTGTTTACCATTTTATGTGACGTAAATTTCTTTGTCCACTTTCAGCCCAGATTTGCAAAATTACTGTGCGCACCAACAGCAACAATATTAGTTCAAATCAGAAGGTGGTGCCAAAGACAAAGCTTACAGACACTGACGAATCAGATCACAAGCAGAAGAGGTAGAAAAAAACTGCTGTTTGTTTATAAAAGAAAATAAAATCTGGTGTGGGAACGTCTGCTGTTTTCGCCAGTTGGATAATTTATATCTCTCAGGAACCACACATACAAAAACTGCTTGAAGAACTTGGTGTTAAGCCAAGTTTTAGTTTTATTTTCTTTTATTTTAACTAGACAAGATAAGTCAGTGTCGACCCCAATGAGACAGTAGTAAAACTGCCTCAAACAGAGGATTCAGAGCATGAATGTGGCAAGATGTCCGTCAGCAAGTTCCCAGCAGCTTGTCATCACAGGTCCAAAGAGATAAGTTGTAAACTTCAGCCTTCCAGAACAACCAAATTCAATTTATAATAAATACAGATGCAATGATTGATTTGATGAGAAGTTAAAATTTACTGATTTTTTTAACTGTTGAACATGATCCAAATAAATTTGACGGATGACATGAATTTCTCATTAACCCAGTTTAAGTTAGATTCTTATTCAGGGATAGAATTTGCTCTTACTTAATATGTATATTTTGTAGATGATAATACCTAGGATTCTTGCAACTATCTTGTAAAAAGTACCCACTGACCACCCTGTAAGTAAAAAAAAAAAGTAAAACCATGGCAACACATGAAGGAATATTAGAAAAAGCAAATATTAAAAAGACCCATTAAAATCGGATATAATTTATGAATTATGCTGTCCTGTTTTTATGACAGCCAGATTGTCTTAGTCTTGATAATTCCTGTTTACTTATCCTAATTTGTGTTTGTGAATTGTAAATGATAACACTTTTCAGCTATTTTCTTTGTCTCTGATTGTCATGGTTTCTAGCAAATTAGAAACGTAATTTAGAATTTAGAAAAAAGAAAGAAAAGAAAACATTGTGGCATCGCTCCAGTAGCAGCGTCTGGTTATCACTCTATTCTGCATGTCCTCGCAAGCAGCAGGCAGGAGGTTAGCCGATTGCAAACACCCTGTGTCCTGTTAAGATGTAAACTCTCCCAGTTTTGAAATTCGGTTTCGCTGGGTTAGAATAACAGTATTTGGAATGGTTCGTCGTTATATCACCAGAAAAGCATTGTAAATATTTCTTCCAGTTTTTGTGCAACCATCGGATTTAAATTAGGACCTGAATCTCTATGCTCAGTTGATCTGTGGACAATGACATTTTTTGTGTTGTTTAAGAGAAAGATAATAAAAGCACTCTTAGTTTAAATGTAACATCTATATTGTGAGAATTACTACCTACCCTCGGTGTTCAGCCTCTCACTCTTTCTCTTCCCACTAAGTCCTTTCTCCATCCCCCTCACTACGTTCAAAGCAACCTTCACCTTCCCTATATTCACTTACATCATTTCTTTTCTCACTCTCCATCTTTCTTTCTCTGGTAGAACAAAGACAGAAGCATACAAGCATTATGTGTACAGGGTCAACTCAAACAGCTTACAGCCAAGCTAAAATAAAAAGCTTCTTGGTGTGTTGCTAAGATCCTTTTTGTTCAGTCAGCTACAGCCCAGACAGTAGAGGACATGGGTAGCTTGTAAACTGAAGATGTAAACTGCCTATATGAGCTTGTGTTACATAACCAAAGTTAGCATCTGGAAACAATGATGCCCTGTCTAAGGTGGGATTCACTATGTTGTGTTCTGCTGAAATTGATATATTGCAATGTTAGAGTTGGTCTGAAATGTATGTATTTCAAAACCACTGGAAGTGGATGAAATGACCCTTTTTTAAAGACCAAACCAAGCTTTTATAAATCGGTAGCACCAACAGTAGGTCATATGATAATTAGACTCTGCCTTATTCATCATTCATTATTTGTTGGAATATTTGTCGCCTCTATTTGATTTGACTGACTTTCAGCCTGTGTAAAACTACGGTAGATCAACTGGTGTTATCATAGCCGGTTTTGAGGTCAGGTGCATTCAGTTCTTCAGATGGTGATTAAAGAGTCATCTCTACAGTCCAGTCAATACAAAGTTGAGCTGTTTTGTCCTCAAACTCCATGGCATCTCAAAGATAATAACTCTTATGCTGATGAATTCATAATATAAATTAATTTATGATGTTAAAATACGCTGAGACAACTGCTGCAGATGTTAGTCTAAACCAGGGGTGTGTAGTATTGTCATTTCTTGAGGACTGATTTGAACATCACTGGTCTAAACATTCTCTCAGAATTTGGTCTTTCAACCACTTTATTCAGTCAAGGGGAATTCATCAATTAAATATTTAAAAACCTCAAAGTAAAAGACAGGGGTATACTATTTCAAACCAAAAACAACATTGGCTCACAAACATAAACAGCGATCTGCTTGTGTACACTCTAGAGCATCAAAATCCTTGTCTTAACTTCAAAATGTCCTATATTTTCAAATCCAACATGCTGCTATGAGAGTTGGGGGTTAAAAACACTAAAGGACAAATAACTGTGCCTTTGCTGTACACCATTGGGCCATCCTGTTATCTGCTGAAAGTCTTGCTCTGGTTTGGTTTGTCACAATGTGAATGAAACACAGACATACCTAAATGTTGTAGAAATGAATAAAATCTGTACTTCCTCTGACTTCATTTTTAGCACCTCACAGAGACTAAATATTGATAACTTCTGCCTCCTTTCCACTGAGCGGAACGACATGGGTCGGTGTGGTTCGGTATGTTATTCTATACTCCAGTGGTTCAGGAGAGCATTTCTAGCACCAGTTGGACTCTTACTGGTCAGGCAGGGTCAAACCCAAATGCCGAACATGGCGTCATACTAGTACATCAACAAAAGTGATGCACTAGTACGTCTCGTGCTTGTCGCAAGTAGTGACCTTTTTCTGTCACCCAATCAATGAACTATGTTGTGTGACGCCAACAGTAGCTTCGCCCTAACCACACGGTAACATTGTCCTATTGACCTAGAACTGAAGGGAGAGCTGGGATGATCCAGTAAGGGTTGGTTAGATGGGCCACTTTTACAAAGAGAACTGACAAAATAGCGTACCAAACCGCTCAGTGGAAATGAGGCATTTGACTCGTTTCCCTCAGCTAAAACTGCCACACTAAAGAGTGTTGCCAGCACACTTTGTAGAACATTGTGTGCTGATAAGATTCCTGTTCTGTGACACAGTTTTTTTCTTATCTTACAGGTATTCAGATGATAATAACTTTAGGTCTTTTCAATTGTCCCATTATATTTGAGTGGGCTTAAAAAGTGGGCTTAAATAGAATTATTTTAAAATATCTTACTCAGTTGAGTCATGTTCTTTTGTTTTACAAATAAATCCAAAATTAAATGTTTTTGGGGACAGTGGAACAGAGTTTATCTATTTACAAGTAAAAGTACATGAATCAAAGAGCTTCTTTGTAACATTAACACGGCTAAGAACTTCAAAAAGCAAAGAGCCTCGATCATCAATACATCGCCAAGTGAAACACAATACAAACAATGTATTATATTACAGTACTATGTAGTATTACACTATGAAGCCAATGTTTTACATTTTGGAACTGCAATAAAGCCAGTGCTTAAAGGGATTTAGGCTGATTCCAATAAGATTAGTTCTGTACTGAGGACTTTAAGACTGACATTTAAGTTGTTTGTAGAAAAACTGAAACATAAGCAGCTCAAGAAAATTGACACGTTAGCACCAGAGAATCTTCAAAGACTTCTTTAGCATTTTTGTGATGTTAATCAATACAAGGAATTCCTTTCTGCACATAAATTCATTAACCCATGTTTTTATTTTTATTTTATGTAAGAGTGGGCCTATATTCCTCCACACCATTGCAAAAGACTGACTAAAACATTTTGCTGTTATCGCAAACATTTGATGGCAGTTGTTGCCACTGGGACAGCCAATTATAGGCTCTGTGGGCAATTTTCTTTTTCAGGGAAGGCCAGGCTGCACAGGGTAGCTTTTTTCCCCCCTAATGAGTGAACTCACTTACAAAACTGCATCTTATACTTACTCAAGCTGTGTTTGTCTGGTGTTAAAATTAGTTTGATGATCTGAAATCAGTAAGATTTTTCTTCCTTTTTCTCTACTTGAAAACATTACCTTCTTGTTTTGTTTATTCATTCAGTCCATTTCAAAATGACTTAGCTTAAATTACTCAAACTATTTTCTGCAGGTTAAATTTCACATATGTTTAACTGAACTTTCATAGATTAATAAAAAGCACGTCTTCAATGCTGAGAAATCACAGAGCAAAGCATGAAAATCAGGAGGACACAAATGTATGGTTTGAAAACGCTGCCAGCTTAAAGTGAAACTGAAACAAAATATCGGCACTGAAAATAAAAATTAGCATTGAAAAATATAATTGTAACTGAAAATATTAGCTTTGAATCTGAAATAAATGTAGTGAAAATTTCTGTATGTGAAAAAGGTTTCCATGAAATTCAAATTACATACACTACCGTTCAAAAGTTTGGGGTCACATTGAAATGTCCTTATTTTTGAAGGAAAAGCACTGTACTTTTCAATGAAGATAACTTTAAACTAGTCTTAACTTTAAAGAAATACACTCTATACATTGCTAATGTGGTAAATGACTATTCTAGCTGCAAATGTCTGGTTTTTGGTGCAATATCTACATAGGTGTATAGAGGCCCATTTCCAGCAACTATCACTCCAGTGTTCTAATGGTACAATGTGTTTGCTCATTGGCTCAGAAGGCTAATTGATGATTAGAAAACCCTTGTGCAATCATGTTCACACATCTGAAAACAGTTTAGCTCGGTACAGAAGCTACAAAACTGACCTTCCTTTGAGCAGATTGAGTTTCTGGAGCATCACATTTGTGGGGTCAATTAAACGCTCAAAATGGCCAGAAAAAGAGAACTTTCATCTGAAACTCGACGGTCTATTCTTGTTCTTAGAAATGAAGGCTATTCCATGCGAGAAATTGCTAAGAAATTGAAGATTTCCTACAACGGTGTGTACTACTCCCTTCAGAGGACAGCACAAACAGGCTCTAACCAGAGTAGAAAAAGAAGTGGGAGGCCGCGTTTCACAACTGAGCAAGAAGATAAGTACATTAGAGTCTCTAGTTTGAGAAACAGACGTCTCACAGGTCCCCAACTGGCATCTTCATTAAATAGTACCCGCAAACACCAGTGTCAACATCTACAGTGAAGAGGCGGCTGCGGGATTCTGGGCTTCAGGGCAGAGTGGCAAAGAAAAAGCCATATCTGAGACTGGCCAATAAAAGAAAAAGATTAAGATGGGCAAAAGAACACAGACATTGGAGAGAGGAAGACTGGAAAAAAGTGTTGTGGATGGATGAATCCAAGTTTGAGGTGTTTGGATCACAAAGAAGAACGTTTGTGAGACGCAGAACAACTGAAAAGATGCTGGAAGAATGCCTGACGCCATCTGTTAAGCATGGTGGAGGTAATGTGATGGTCTGGGGTTGCTTTGGTGCTGGTAAGGTGGGAGATTTGTACAGGGTAAAAGGGATTCTGAATAAGGAAGGCTATCACTCCATTTTGCAACGCCATGCCATACCCAGTGGACAGCGCTTGATTGGAGCTAATTTCATCCTACAACAGGACAATGACCCAAAACACACCTCCAAATTGTGCAAGAACTATTTAGAGAAGAAGCAGGCAGCTGGTATTCTATCGGTAATGGAGTGGCCAGCGCAGTCACCAGATTTGAACCCCATTGAGCTGTTGTGGGAGCAGCTTGACCATATGGTACGCAAGAGGGCCCATCCAACCAATCCAAATTGTGGGAGCTGCTTCTAGAAGCGTGGGGTGCAATTTCTCCAGATTACCTCAACAAATTAACAGCTAGAATGCCAAAGGTCTGCAATGCTGTAATTGCTGCAAATGGAGGATTCTTTGACGAAAGCAAAGTTTGATGTAAAAAAAATCTTATTTCAAATACAAATCATTATTTCTAACCTTGTCAATGTCTTGACTCTATTTTCTATTCATTTCACAACGTATAGTGGTGAATAAGTGTGACTTTTCATGGAAAACACAAAATTGTTTGGGTGACCTCAAACTTTTGAACGGTAGTGTACATTGTAGTCACTTACAATCAAGTTTTCACACTTTCATCTTATTCTTTTTTAACAATGCCGATTTTTTCTTCAATGCCAGTTTTTTCAGTGCTGCTGCTTTTCAGATTAATTCCTTTGTCACTCTTTTCACATCATTAACGGGCATTGAGGGGCGGGGCTTCAGAGCCGCACGTACTTGCTTTCAGTTGTCAGGGGCGCTTTACGACCCATTTTCTAAACCAGCAAATAAAGGTCACTTGTAGTTCTTTTATATAGCTGTAATTCAGAAATGTCCTCGTATTACAGCAAAATCCACTGCTATAACTCTGTAATGTTTATTTGATATAAATATCAGTCGGCTGATAATCGGCAGGCTGCACAAACTTTTAGCTTTATGAGCTCCATCAGCAGCATCTTAAACCTTGTGCTTAAAAGTCTGGTTTACTTAGTTTAAAGACAATCTTCCTTTTCATCAACCTTAATCATTCTCCCACATTTGAAACTATTTCACAGGTACAGATAACATGCAAATTTTACAACATGAACTGTTGATTTCACAAGATAAAGTGTGTTGTTTCACTCCAAATATTTATATGTATATTTATACAAATATAACAGTATAATAACATTTCTTCAGTATAACAATATATTGAAGAAAACAAAACTGCACTTGTGTTCTAAAAGCCAAAAAAAAGTTCAAAAAAAGAGGAATGAAGCTGAAAAGCGGCAGCACTGAAAAAACTGCAAAAAGATTGTCATTGTAAAAAAAAAAAAAGAGATTATGAGATTATTATCATTAATAGAAAATGTGAAAACTTGACTGTTAATTATTTATTTCAATGTATATATTTTGAGTTTCATGGAAACTTTTTTAACATTCAATTTCTGTTTCACTTTCAATACAGAAATTTTCACTACTTTTATTTTAGATTCCAAATTAATATTTTCAGTTACATTTATATTTTTCAATGCCAATTTTTTTTTTCAGTGCCAAAAATTCTTTAGCCAAGAAGTTAGCTAAGAAGAAGTGGGGCACTGAGAGGACTTAGGAGAGTAGACAGGAGTACAGGGAGATGCAGCATATGGTGAGGGTAGAGGTGGCAAAGGCTAAACAAAGGGCGTATGATGACCTGTTGGACAGTAAGGAGGGAGAAAATGATTTGTACAGGTTGGCGAGGCAGATACATAAAGATGGAAAGGATAGGGATGGAAATGTACTGACAGGTGCCAATTGTGTGATGGGAAGATGGAAAGAGTACTTTGAAGAGCTGATGAATGAGGAAAACAAGAGAGAATGTAGAACAGAAAAGGCGACTGTTGTGGATCAGGAAGTAGCTGAAATTAGGCAAGGCAATTTTATTTGTATAACACACTTTTAACAACAAGGTCATTCAAGGTGCTTTAGTATAGATTAAGTGTGGAAAGCTTTGAAGAGGATAAAGAGGGGAAAGGCAGTTGGTCCTGATGACATACCTGTGGAGATATGGAAGTGCCTAGGAGAGGTGGCAGTAGAGGTTTTGACTAGGTTCTTCAACAAGATCTTAAAGAGTGAGAAAATGCCTGAAGAAAAGTGTTCTAGTGCCGATAAAAAAAAAGGAGATATACAGAATTGTGGCAACTACAGAGGAATAAAGCTAATAAGTCAATGAAGCTTTGGGAAAGGGTGGTCGAAGCTAAGCTTCGCTCAGAAGTGAGCATTTGTGAGCAGCAATACGGTTTCATGCCAAGAAAGAGTACTACAGATGCAATTTTTTGCTTTAAGGATGCTAATAGAGAAGTACAGATAAGGTCAGAGGGAGCTGCATTGTGTCTTTGTAGAATTATTTTATTTGTATATCTTATTTTCTCTGTGCTGAGGCCTTTCTAAGTTACTTTAACACAGAAGCACACTAAAACACACGTTTTGTGGTGGTGTACTTTACGTTTTGGGAACTCCTTGTGTTTGACACAGCTTTTCTTGGGGTGGTAAGGTCTCGCTAGCTCAGTTAGCTTAGCTTCATTGCGGCTATGGCTACTCTTCTCTGTCCTGTCTCTAACTCTTCTCTTCTCTCTTGCTCTCTCTGTCAGATGTTTAGTTACTTCCCTGCCTCCTTTAGTGATAATGGTAACTGTAATAAATGTAATATTTTTGTAGCTTTGGAGGCGAGGGTATTAGAATTAGAAGCACGGCTCTGCGCTGTTGAAAAACCAGCTGATAGCCGAAGCCCATTAGCCAGCGCGGAGCCAACAAGGATAGAACCCCCTAGATGCCCTCCGGTAGAGCCCGCGCAGCCGGGACCTCAGGCTGGTTGGGTGACGGTACGTAGGAAGCATAGTTCTAGGACCCAGCCCCTGGGCCACCACCAACCGGTCCGCGTTTCTAACAGATTTTCCCCGCTCAGCGACACACCCGCTGAGAAACCGACCCTGGTAATTGGCAGCTCCATATTCAGAAACGTGGCATTAGAGACACCATTGACCATAGTCAAATGCTTGCCAGGGGCCAGAACGGGCGAGTAAGTGTAAATACAGTAAGATTGTTATTCACGCTGGCGGTAATGACACCCGGTTACACCAATCGGAGGTCACTAAAATTAGTGTTGCTTCAGTGTTTAAGTTTGCCAAAACAATAGCCGACTCGGTAATCTTTTCTGGTCCCCTGTCTGATCGGACCAGTGACGACATGTTTAGCCGCATGCTGTCATTCCATCAATGGTTGTCTGGGTGGTGTCCTGCAAACGATGTGGGCTACATTGATAACTGGAGAACTTTTTGGGGAAAACCTGGTCTGATCCAGAGAGACGGCATCCATCCCACTTTGGATGGAGCAGCTCTTCTTTCTAGGAATATGGCCGAATTTAGTAGTTTTCCAAAACATGATGAATATTAAAAAGAGAGATCACATTTCTCCTGTTTTAGCTTCCCTTCATTGGCTCCCTGTTAAATCCAGAATAGAATTTAAGATCCTTCTTCTTACATACAAAGCCCTTAATAATCAAGCTCTATCATACATCAGAGATCTAATTGTTCCTTATGTTCCTAACAGAGCACTTCGCTCTCAGACTGCAGGTTTACTTGTAGTTCCTAGGATTTCTAAAAGTAGAATGGGAGGCAGATCTTTTAGTTATCAGGCTCCTCTCCTGTGGAACCAGCTCCCAGCTTTAGTCCGTGAGGCAGACACTCTGTTTACTTTTAAGGCCAGGGATAAAACTTTCCTTTTTGATAAAGCTCATAGTTAGAGTGGCTTAGGTCGTCCTGAGCCATCTCTGTAGTTATGCTGCTATAGGCTTAGACTGCTGGAGGACAGACTTACCAATTTTCTTCACTCTGCTACTTCCTTTTCTCCTACGACTCTCCATATGTATTACAGTACATTCTGTATGATTATGTAAAAATGACGATGTATCACAAAGACTGATGTCGCACAGCTCACCTGGCGCGTATTATGTTACTTGCTCTTCATATTTTTACTAGCTCTGTCAGGGCTGATCAACCAATAGCGAAATGAAAAGCCGGACAACAATGCTGTTTTTCTTGTTGTTGTATTTTTTAGCTTACATGTGTGTTTAATTTATATTTTCAGTTGCTATCTCCCATCGCTAAATAAAGCACTCTCTAAATTGGCTTCAGTTAAGTACTAATGTACAAAACAATGGGCATGCAGTAAGGGGCTTCTTTCAACGAAAAATCTCAGTTAAATTTTATTATATTATGCTTGATATGCCATTCATTATATTTCTATGCAAAACAAGAGGAATTTATATACAGTAGTATATTCACATTTGAAACCAGATACCTACATATACTTCAGGGAAACAAAAAAAACTTTTTTTCTTTACTATTTAACCTCAAATTAAAGATAACCTTTTTTTGTTTCAGCTAAATAAGTATTGACATATTTTTTGAATTAATTAAATGTCAGAATAAAGAGAGAGAGTTATATATTTATTTTTTAGCTCTTTAATCAAAGTCAGGAGTATTTATACACTAAGTTTATTGCATCTTTAATCAAAGGAGAAACTTCACATGATTCCATTCTGAGCTTAAGAACCTTCTGATTGGTTAATAGAGTCCATTAGAGTTAATTGGTGGCACACCTGCGGATGCATGTTAAGGCACCCCCAAAACACAGAGCCTCTTTCTTTGACATTGGAAAATCAAGAGTAATACACCAAGACATCAGGAAAAGAATGGTGGCCCTCCACAAGTGTAGCTCAATTTGAAATAAAATTTGAGTGCAATTTGCCATTAAAACATACATAAAATAATATCTTTATACTTACGTTTAACAAATACAAATTTTTTATATTTATTATTCTAAAAAAATAAAACGTTTAGTCTGATTTGATGTTTGACAGTAAAAAAGTGTTTTTATCTGAAGTGCATGTAAATATCTGGTTTCAACTCTATATTTGATGTTCTTGATGTTTGGCTTGATTGCTAGCACAAAAAGGGAGAGAGTGGAACGGAGAGGAGAATGAGGACAGAACAGAAATGGAACAAGAGCCAGGTGAGAAAGACATGTTAGTCACAGACAGTTGTTTGCCAAAACTCGCTAGAACATCTTCACAAGTGTATCTTGTTAGGTTTATAATGTTTCTAATTCTATATTTAATCGGTCATGCAGGCTTTTTTACACAGCTAGGCTAAATAGTTATATAAATACTGTAGTTCTTTGGCAGAATAAAAAAATAATATGGTACAAACTAGTACCTCAGAGAGACAAATGTAGAGGTATTATTAAATAGTAATGACTCTCTTTCTGATCATTCAGATAGGTCAGGGAAAATCAGGAAAGACAGAGTACACCAAAACACACCTGAAAAAGAATACTTGAATAATATTGACCCTGAAAATGTCATTAATAGGTTCGCAAAACTCAAGCCTCGAATATACATTCTCATGCTGCCACAATAAAGAGGTTTTGATTCTGGTTCTGTCTTGGTTCAGTCCTGAAGTAGTCTTGATTTAGAACTGTTACAGTCCTGTTTTAATCCCAGATCAGTTTTGGGTTTGGTTGAATTGTGGTTTAGTCCTGGTGTCTAGATACAGTCCTGGTTCTGTTCTGCCTTGTTGCTTAATAAATAATCTAATGTTAATGTGTCACATGTATGTAATATAATTTGTTTCCTTATATAAAGTTATGCTAGTCGAACACAACTTAAACCTGCATCCCCCCCACACATGCACAACAACCCTTTAGGGCTAAGCCCCTGTTGTATAAAATGTCTGGCTCCGCCTCTGCTATAGACCAGAACAGCAACACAGTATCTACATAGCTTGGGAAATGTGCCGCAACATCCATTGTCTCTTATCATTGCACGAAATGAATTTTTCTAAATTTCAGATAGAACAACATTTCAGACTCCTGTTTAGCGAAGCCACTGCCAACAAATTTTTGGAGAGGTGGCCCACCAGTCTCAAAGCAAAGGTTATAAAGGAAAACCATGGACTTGTACCCACCACTGAGTTCTTGGACTTATTGTGGAATGCAGAGCTGACTGGTGAAGTTGAGAATGGTATGTTGGTGCTCTAGGTAATTGTAAACAGATCTTGGATGATGGCAACTTGAAGTTTGTCGTTTTCTGCTATCTTGCTGCTGCTACATCTGCTACCACCATCTGGACAAGGCCGAAAGAGGCCGGGAAAGATGTCGGCATCTCAAGCAGTGAATCACCTCATCAGATTCCTAAAGGTAGGCTTAGCAGCTGTGTTAAAATTTAAAATTCAATCTCTTCACTTTTAAGATTCAAAATTAGATTATGTCTGATTTTCATTCAGAAATTTGTCACTAACTGTGTCATGTGTGTTATGGTTTTTTGTAGGTTGGAACCAGTGTACAGCAGGATCTAGACAGTATCATGCAACCTACTCAGCCCTACCTCCTCGCTCAGGGATCCATCCGAAGCAGTATTCGTGCATTCTTCATTGTGATCAACAAGTTTGCTATTCCATGTAAAGCAACATGTTCGGTTGGAGCTCTGGATGAGCTCTTTAAGGCCCATTATGTCTTTGGTACCTCATACAGTGCTTCCTTGACCAACTTTTTCACCTTTCTACAAACCACTTTTTACAACATAGATGTTGGGGAAACAAAGGAAACTCCCAGAGTTGCGAGCAAGAATGCTGCATTAGTACGAGCTCAAACAATAAAGTGTTTTATTTGCAAAGGTGACCATGGTACTCCAAACAGGCTTGTAAAGCACCTTAAAGTAATCCTCTTCAAATTAAATGTAGTCAAATAGGATGCTCACGTTCTTTTGGTAGCTTTTCTGGCTTTAGGAAGCATCTTAACAGGTGTCACCTTCTCGGTTCATTAGAATCTGTGGAAGATGGTGAGATTCCACTTCACCAAAAGGTTCTTGACACAAGTGATGCCACCACTGTGAAAACGGTGACTGAATCTTTAAAGGCGGACACAGATTTATCTTCAGCAGATCTTGTAAATACTTGTGCTGCAGTGGTTTCTGATCTAGAGGCTGAAGGTGTTGGCCAAAGTTTAGTGAATTCTGTAGTGATTTCAATGGAAGAGATTGTAAAAGACATTCAACAGCACACCAAAAAAGCTGTCATAAAGAATGTATTTAGCAATTAACACTGTCATGTGCAAGAAAGTTGAAGCCTGTTTTGAAGAGCTAGAAAATCCTTTCACAATTTTTAACTCTGAATACAAGAGATCCAAATTTTTGTCAAGCAAATTAGAAACTGTGAAACTGATTGAATACGTAATTGGATCAAGATTTGACACAAGACGAAATAAGAAGACTGGAACATCAGATCAGATTGTGGTTCAAGATAAGTTCATGTACATTCCAATTTTATCCACTTTGGAGTCTATATTTAAAAGTCCATATGGAACAGAAATGTTAGAAAGCTCAGCCATTCTTGACTCAAGACTTACAGATATTTGTGATGGATCTTTTTTTAAGGGCCATGCCTGTTTTCAGCTGAGATGCATGCAGTGCAGATCCAGATGTTCTATGATGATTTTGAGGTTGCAAATCCTCTCGGCTCAAAGCAAGGTATTCACAAATTGGGTGCAATATATTTTACATTACGAAACTTCTCTCTAAAATGGAATTCTCTTTTGGCTAACTTACACCTTTGTGCCTTGTTTCATGCACAAGATCTTAAATGCTATGGTTTCAGTGAAATTCTTGCTCCTATTGTTAAAGACATTAAAGTTTTAGAAACTGATGGGATTTTCATTCCACTATATATTTGCCATGTCCGTGGCAGTATTGTTCAGGTTACTGGGGATAATTTAGGCTTACATAGCTTGTTTGGTCTGGTTGAGTCTTTCAGTGGAAGGTACTGTTGCAGATTCAGTTTGGATGAAAAAGAGGACTTTCAAACTGAATTCTCTGAAGATTATTCCAAAATAGTGTTGCGCACCAAAGAAATGCACACTATCAACACATGGCTTGTAATCCCTCTCTTCCCTATGTTCTTGGTGTGAAGAGTTCATGTGTTTTAAATTCACTGATGTATTTTCACACAACTGAAGACATTTTTGAAGGTATTGCCCAGTACGAGTTGAAGCTGTTATTTGAGTATTTTAAAGAACAACATGTTACACTGAGGGAGGTGAATTTTGACTATGGATTCATGGAGAGGAACAACGGGCCAGTGGCTGTGAATTTATGTGGAGAATTCAATGATCTGGGACTGAATGCTGTTCAATCATGGTGCTTATTAAAGAATGTTCCTCTTATGTTTGGCGATCTTGTAACATCTGCCAATCCACACTGGGGCCTCCTCCTTTTACTACTACAGATAGTAAATATTGTACTTTCTCCAAAGTTATCACCACAAACTGTTTAATAAGTTGTATCCACAGAAAAATCTTTTTTCCAAAGCACCATTTCCTCATTCATTATCCTCAATGCATTCTGAAAATTGGACTTGTACCTCATAGCTGGTACATGCAGGTAAGCACAATTATTTTAAGAAACAGTTAAAGTCTTTTAGAAATATTACTAAAACGCTAGCCAAAAAACATCAAAATCAAATGGCATATATTTGGCAGGCTTCATCAACTTTTAATCAGTTGGACATTGGACCAGGAAGAATGGTGTCTTTAAACATGGCAAAAGGAGGTTCTGAAATTTCTGCAGCACTACAAGTGTCCAGTAAATTTCAGGTTATGAAAGTGAACTGGGCTAAATACAGTGGGTTAATTTACCGCCCTCGTCTGGTTATTTGTGGCAAAGTTGAGTCTGAAATGCCTCTTTTTTACCATATTGAGTCCATTTTCATAACTAAAGAGAAACTGTTGCTGCTCACATTACCTTTATATACAGTAACATTTCATGAACATTTTCATGCTTATAAAGTTAATAGAACAACACAAAATTTTGTTGTGTTTGATGTCAACCATTAATGTTATCCTAGACCATTTGATATACAAATGTCGTATGAAGAAAAGGACACTGCTCTTTTTGTTGTCCCATATTGCTATCATTGGTGAACATATTTTCATTGTGTTCTGAAGATGTTTCATTACAACTGACACTGTAGTCAAACCAAGTATGACTTATGAATTATGAATTATAACATGAATTAAATGTTATCACTGTAAACTTCCAACTTTGTGATTATTGTGATGTGGTAGATTTGATAAGTCATTCAATAGAATACAATTTTAGCTATATTTATAATTTAAAAAATTACACTGTGGAGAAAAGTGTACTTTTTAAACTAAATTTGGTCTAAAATTAACCCTATTAAAAATAACAATATTACTCTGAACAGTGTGAACAACCAAGAGTGTTCAATTATTTTACTAATTTCATTGTTAGTTTCAACACTAGAATTAGTAAAATTAACTCAAAAAGTTAACACTGGCTTTAGAGCACATTTGACACTAATTTTGAGTGGGACCAAATATTATCTGAAACAGTTAAATTCAACTCGCTAGGTGTTTTTTACTGTGTATAAACCCTTTAACCCGGCCCCACAATGATATCTATGAACATTAAATCACTTATTCTACATCATAAAAAATAACAATGGTATAACAAGGAAACAAACAATATTTATTTCATGCCTTGTTTGAGCCCTTGTTTCTTTTTAGAAAAATCGGAATTGCTGTCGAAGGAATAAACATAATACACATTTCCTTTAGAGGTGATCCGGAAGCATTATGGCCAATTTTATTCCAGTTAACAGAGGCAGATCCCGCAATGCTACACAGGTGAGTTTCAGCTAAAGTTGGTCCTTAAATGTGAATGCATGCGTAAAATGGATATGGGTGTCTCCAAGTGTGCACCCTTGTTTGCACAATGGATTAAAGCGAAGGAAAGGTGAGTGTGTAAAGTGATCTGGCTGTAGCTGAGAATTGGACAGGGGCACATAGCTGAAGTGGCGTGTGCAAATGTGCATTTGTGTGTGTGTGTATGCACGCTTCTGTGTGCGCTGCTGTTTGCCAGAGGGACGGAACTGTTCTGTCACAAGTAGGATGTTCGAACCATTTGTTCTATCGACCAGAATGGATAAAATTATGTTTCAGATGACAGTAAATCATGACAGAGTATGCACATGATTATTTAAAGTTCTTTAAGGACAACAACTTCCCTAACAAAACCAACTGAGCACATTTTATAACGGGGTTTGTTCAAGGACAAGCTCATACTCCTCTGCTGCCTCCAACCAGGCAGACCTCTCATCCTGCCTTGATCCACAGCTTACCTGTCACACCTATAATATTTAATCTTCTACCTTGGTCATGGACCCTGGAGGACTTATTTAACTTTAGCCTAACCCAGGAGAAAGTTCCTTAAATAACAATAAGCTGTTGAAGAACGGATTTTACAAAGAAAGAGGCTTCAAAAGAGCAAGGACATAAAGAGCAACACTAAGTCTCCTCTTCATGAGACTGTAATTCAACAACATAGCGTTTTGCATACTGCTCGCTCAATATGAGGCATTGCTGTAAAGTCAACAACAGAACGCAAGTGACGGTCTATTGTTGCTACATGTTCGTCCAGGAGGAGTGAAAGCTTGCAAGTCGATGACTTTTTAAACTAATTTGAATAATGAACTGAACTTGATGCACTATTTAATTACTATGATCAAGTGAAATGTATGTATGATTCAATTGAAATGACCTCTTTGTAAAGTGCCTTGAGATGACGTGTTGTGAAATGGCGCTTTATATATAGACTAAATTGATCTGCTGTACTTAATAGCAGGCGAGTCAAGGCAGTCTAAGGCAGCAAACATAGGTTTCCCAATACCACCATGTTTAACTGTTGATATTTTGTCTACAGTCCACAGTATATGTTCCCAAAAATCGTGGTGATGGGCCATTGTGTTCTTTTTGATCATGAATCCCTTGGAACTCTCCAACAGATACCATTTTTGCCCAGTTTCTCTGGTGTTCATGAGTCACAAACACTGAGTTAGGTGAGTGAGTTGAATTACACTAAAGCAAGTAACGATGATAAAAAAGCAAAGACAGGAGAAATCTAAACTTCTTTTGAACAACGGCAGCAATATTTAGCTTTGTATAACATGAAACAGTCAAACATATTAGTACAGTATCTGCAACTCAGAACCATGCTTACATGTTTATAATACATGTAAGTTAGGAGGGGGTGTACTGAGTGGTTCCCAGCACATTGTGGGAGCCAAGGGCACAACATCTGTGAAGATTTGTAGTCTTCACTTTAGCATGCATATATCATTTGTCAAAGTAAGTCTCAACCGCTGCACTCCCTTTTATCTTTTCAATAATCAGCCTTTCCCAGTAGAAACGGTCCTCGAGTCAGAAGTAATCTTCAAAGAGATGCATGGAGGCATCCTTGTGGCTCCTCTGGCTCAGTCATGTTTTCAGGATGTCCCTTTGTTTGAATCTAGGACAGAACCTTTGTCATGTGGTACACTTATTCTCAGCAAATCTTTTACATCTTTTCATCCATCTGCTGCAGATTATTTAAATAAATCAACAAAAAAATATTGGTGACGAGGATAAGATGAAGTGCAAAATGTATGATCGCTGACAGCTATAGGGTGTTTCTCAGAGTCTGAAATGTCAGTCAACAGTGAGCTGCTGACTAAAAAATAGAATAAAAAAATAATCCAGTCGTGAATAAGAATGATGGACATTTGAGAAAAGTAAAGTATATTTCCCATTGTTGGAGTGAAGAGATCAGCATGCATCGCAAAGTCCATTATAACTGATGTACTGTTGAACTATATCAGTCCCTGCTGTACTGAGTCTGTCTATTTCTTCATTTAAAAGTTGAGGTCACCCCAAAGAAGAAGTGAGCAATCCAAGTGTGTCACGTGGTGTGTGTGGAGAATGGACCCAAACGCACTCGCTGAAGGAAGGTGCAGGATGTTTATTAAAGTGAGGAGATCGTGATGATGGTGGTGCACGGAGACACTGGACATCGGGCTGGAACAAAGAGGCAGGAAGACGACACACCATGGGGATGAAGACAACAGAGGACTAGGAGGAAGGAGGACTAGGAGGACTAGGTGGATGATCCGGCCGGGAGTGAAAGGAAGTGAGGAGTCTTAAAGGCAGGAGGTGAGTAGGATCAGGTGTGGATGATGAGACAGACAGGTGAAGACAATGAGGCAGGAATAGGGCAGCGTGACAGGACCCCCCCCTTTAAAGGTGGATTCCAGACACCGTGGAAAGAGTGAAAACGAAAGGGAAGAGAAAAAAAAACAAGCACCCTTGCCAGGGTGGGTGGAGGGGGCCCACGGAAGGAGGGCCCCGAGTCTCTTTGGGTACGCCCCTGGAAGTCTGGCGGACGGCCCCGGTGGTGGCCCCTGAGGACCTGGAGGTCGGGCGGACGGCCTCGGCGGTGGCCCCTGAGGACCTGGAGGTCGGGCGGACGGCCTCGGCGGCGTCCTCTGGCTGGACGGAGGTCGGGCGGACGGCCTCGGCGGCGTCCTCTGGCTGGACGGAGGTCGGGCGGACGGCCTCGGCGGCGTCCTCTGGCTGGACGGAGGTCGGGCGGACGGCCTCGGCGGCGGCCCCTGAGGACCTGGAGGTCGGGCGGACGGCCCCGGCGGCGTCCTCTGGCTGGACGGAGGTCGGGCGGACGGCCTCGGCCCCTGAGGACCTGGAGGTCGGGCGGACGGCCCCGGCGGCGTCCTCTGGCTGGACGGAGGTCGGGCGGACGGCCCCGGCGGCGTCCTCTGGCTGGACGGAGGTCGGGCGGACGGCCCTTAGGTCCTTTTCTGAGGTTCAGGTAGTGCCATAGAGAGTCTGGAGGCTCGGACGCCTCCCCAGACGGAGAGTCTGGAGGCTCGGACGCCTCCCCAGACGGAGAGTCTGGAGGCTCGGACGCCTCCCCAGACGGAGAGTCTGGAGGCTCGGACGCCTCCCCAGACGGAGGTTCTGGAGGATCGGACGCCTCCCCAGACGGAGGTTCTGGAGGCTCGGACGCCTCCCCAGACGGAGGTTCTGGAGGCTCGGACGCCTCCTCAGACGGAGGTTCTGGAGGCTCCAGTGACGGGGACGGGTCCTCCCTGACCCTCCCTGGGAGCTTCAGCGACGGGGACGGGTCCTCCCTGACCCTCCCCGGGAGCTCCAGCGACGCATGGGGAAATGTCCATCGCTGGAGAGCCGCCGCTGTGACCGCCAGAAACACAGCAGCCACAACAACGGCGGGCTCATGGACTGGAACGGGCTCATGGACTGGAACGGGCTCATGGTATGGAACGGGCTCATGGACTGGAACGGGCTCATGGACTGGAACTGGAACGGATTCTGGAGCTGGAACGGATTCTGGAGCTGGAACGGACTCACGGACTGGAGCCGAGACGGACTCACGGACTGGAGCTGGAACTGCCCCGGGAGCGGCCCCACCTCGGCGGCGTCGCTGTCTGCGGCGAGGCGCTCCCCTGGAGCAGAGGTAGGCCGTCTTGTCCCCATAGAAAAACTCGAAGAGGTCCTCCTCCCTGATGTGAGGAGCCCCCGAAGAGCCAGCTGGAGGAGGGACAAAGACGGCGGGGGAGAGAACCGGCGGTGGGTGCCACGCGGAGATGGAGCCGACGTTGGTGGTCCATGTGGCCGCGCCGCCCTGCTCCTCGCTCGCTGAAACACCGGTTCGGCGGGTCCGTCGCCTACGGCCAGATGGTGGAGGCGGAGAGGGCGGACCGATCGTCTGGTCCAACGCCTCCTGGCGAATCCTCTCCGCCTCGCGCCGCAGATCGGCGAGCTCCCGGGCCGAGAAGACACTCTGGAAGTGAGGGAGCACTCCAAGGATCTCCCCGGCTCCAGAGACCCGCACAGGGAGGTGAGGAGAGGCAGCGAGTCTGGCCAGGTTAGCCCAGACGTCCTGGCGCAGGGCGGCGATCTCCTGGGCGAGTGCTGGGTCCATGTTTAGGGCCGGATCATTCTGTCACGTGGTGTGTGTGGAGAATGGACCCAAACGCACTCGCTGAAGGAAGGTGCAGGATGTTTATTAAAGTGAGGAGATCGTGATGATGGTGGTGCACGGAGACACTGGACATCGGGCTGGAACAAAGAGGCAGGAAGACGACACACCATGGGGATGAAGACAACAGAGGACTAGGAGGAAGGAGGACTAGGAGGACTAGGTGGATGATCCGGCCGGGAGTGAAAGGAAGTGAGGAGTCTTAAAGGCAGGAGGTGAGTAGGATCAGGTGTGGATGATGAGACAGACAGGTGAAGACAATGAGGCAGGAATAGGGCAGCGTGACAAAGTGTTCAGAAAGTACAGAGAAAAAACTATGAAAGAATGAGTGATCATCAACATTTGGGCAATATACACTGACAATACATAACGTTTGGTTATGTATAGATAGTTTTATTACTATAAATCTACCCTCTGGATCTGTAACTGTGTCTAATACTGTAAAATAAATGTTTTTATTTATTGTTATTGCTACTCTCCTTTGTCTAGAGTTATAGCATGCAGAAAACACATTAGGAAACTCAGGTGATTTAAGATCATCTGCAGCTGAGATAGATTTATGAGTTTCTTGTAATAAGACGACATCTGCCTTCAATCTTTTAAGCTGGTTAAAGATCGTAATTCTTTTTTCTCTGTGCCAGTTCCGTGAACATTCCATGTGACAAACCTTAGAGTAGACATAGTTGTGTGACCAAAGTTTGAAAGTGAATGTCCCCATTTAAATAGATAATCACAAGTACAGTCATAGTTAGTGATTGGGGTTGCCTGATTGAAAGTCCAGAAACAGAGATATAAGGAAGAGAATAATAAATTAAACTCAGGGAGGTGATGGGGTGAAAGGGGGAGAGGAATACATATTAATGTTGAGAAATAAAATGTAAAAAATGTAAAAACACTTTATCTGATGTAAAAAATATGACTTTAAATTTCTTTAAGCTTGTTTTTTCCTGCTAGCCAGAGGTTTACATTTATTTTATCATGGCACCAGGAGTGATACTTAGAAACGAGTCCATTCATTTGTTACCTCAAGGCTGGACTACTGTAAGGCTTTAACTATCAGGAAGTCCACAAAAGGTAATTAAAAGCCTTCAGTTGATCCAAAATGCGGCAGCAAGAGTTCTGATGAATATTAAAAAGAGAGATCACATTTCTCCTGTTTTAGCTTTCCTTCATTCGCTCCTTGTTAAATCCAGAATAGAATTTAAGATCCTCCTTCTTACATATAAAGCCCTTAATAATCAAGCTCCATCATACATCAGAGATCTGATTGTTTCATATGTTCCTAAAAAAGCACTTTGCTCTGAGAATGCAGGTTTACTTGTGGTTCATAGGATTCATTCCACTATATAGTGCCTCCCATTCTAGGAAATGTAGAATGGGATGCAGCTCTTTTAGTTATCAGGCTCCTCTCCTGTGGAACCAGCTCCCAGTTTTAGTCTGTGAGGCAGACACTGTCTAGTTTTAAGACCAGGCTTAAAACTTTCCTTTTTGATAAAGCTTATAGTTAGAGTGGTTTAGGTTATCCTGAGTTATCTCTGTAGTTATGCTGCTATTGGCTTAGACTGCTGGAGGACAGACTGGCCACTTTTCTTTATTCTGCTACTTTTTCTACTACTCTCATGTTGCATTATTTGCTGTTATTACGAATGTTAACTCTGTTTTCTCTTAGTGTTTTTCTCTCCATAGAAGGTACACCTCGTCTGGTATCCTGCTTAGCAACAACGCTGTTTGGACGGGGGGCATGGGATGATGGTCTCGGAGGCTGAATATCCCCAGTCTCCTATCATCAACTTATCACTTTCTTTAACATAGAAATTACTCTTGTATCAGATCTTCTGTTCTTTCTGTGTTTCTGCTTTGTCTCCTTAAACCCCCAGACGGCCGTGGCAGATGGCCGCTTGTACTGGTTCTGGTTCTGGTTCTGCTGGAAGTTTCTTCCTGTTAAAGGGGAGTTTTTCCTCTCCACTGTCGCTACATGCTTGCTCAGTATGACGGATTTCTGAAGGATTGCTGTGGTTGGAAAGTCTGCATCAACGGTGCGCAACCTCAATTCAATGACTCGATGCAATCTGCTGGGATTCCTCAAAAAGGAAACTAATTCAAACTTAAAATAATTGGAATGTTTGTATGATTGTATTGAAAAGAATTTTCTTGTACAGTGCCTTGAGATTACATCTGGTGTGAATCGGCGCTATATAAATAAACTGAATTGAATAAAATTTTATTTCATGAATAATATGTTTGCACTGAGTTTTTAATGAGAATTTGAGCATAATCTGCACCTTCCTTACTTACATGCACATAGAGCCATTTTCAAGATCTAACAAATGCTAGATAGAGATCTATATAAAGAAACTGAGGCTATGCATTAAAACATAATTAAAATATATTGCAACAGTGTGATTCTGAGTTGCTCTGCACCACTGATTTGTACCGTGTTCCCAGTTGCCTCCATTATGTGTGCATGACTTCAAGCTGTCTCCAATGTGTAAGACGTACGATAATGTGAAAACCATGTGTAGCCGAAGTGAAAGAACAACATAACAAATGCTCACTTAGTGGTCTTTGCCGCAGATTGCCAAAAACACAAAGAGCTGACATTTTTACACTCAGTATTTAACAATTTATCATTGAGTAGTTCTGATTACGGCGTTTGTTCTCTGTGACGGGGTAAGCCGTATTGCGTCATTTCCTGTTGTCGCTGTTGCACTCCCTGTCGCTGTTTGGTGTTCAGACTCTCTTGAATTGATCTTATTTTCTGTGCTGTGGCCTTTCTAAGTTATTTTAAAACACAAGCACACTAAAACACACGTTTTGTGGTGGTGTACTTTACGTTTTGGAAACTCCTTGTGTTTCACACAGTTTTTCTTGGGGTGGTAAGGTCTCGCTAGCTTAGTTATCTTAGCTTCATTGCGGCTATGGCTACTCTTCTTTCTCCTGTCTCTAACTCTTCTCTTCTCTCTTGCTCTCTGTGTTAGATGTTTAGTTACTTCCCTGCCTCCTTTAGTGATAATGGTAACTGTGATAAATGTTATATTTTTGTAGCTTTGGAGGCGAGGGTATCGGAATTAGAGGCCCGGCTCCGCGCTGTTGAAAAACCAGCAGATAGCAGAGGCCCATTAGCCAGCGTGGAGCCAACAAGGACAGAACCCCCTAGCCGTCCTCCGGTAGAACCCGTGCAGCCGGGACCTAAGGCCGGCTGGGTGACGGTACGTAGGAAGCATAGTTCTAGGACCCAGCCCACGGGCCACCACCAACCGGTCCACCTTTCTAACAGATTTTCCCTGCTCAGTGACACACCCACTGAGAAGCCGACCCTGGTAATTGGCAGCTCCATAGTCAGAAACGTGGCATTAGAGACACCATGGACCATAGTCAAATGCTTGCCAGGGGCCAGAACGGGCGACATCAAATCCTACCAGAAACTGCTGGCTAAAGATAAGCGTAAATACAGCAAGATTGTTATTTACGCTGGCGGTAATGACACCCGGTTATGCCAATCGGAGGTCACTAAAATTAGTGTTGCTTCGCTCTGTAAGTTTGCCAAAACAATGTCAGACTCTGTAATCTTTTCTGGTCCCCTGCCCGATCGGACCAGTGACAACATGTTTAGCCGCATGCTGTCATTCCATCAATGGTCGTCTAGGTGGTGTCCTGCAAACGATGTGGGCTACATTGATAACTGGCAAACATTTTGGGGAAAACTTGGTCTGATCCGGAGAGACGGCATCCATCCCACTTTGGATTGAGCAGCTCTTCTTTCTAGGAATATGGCCAAATTTATTAGTCCTCCAAAACACTGACAACCCAGGGTCCAGACCAAGAAGCAGAGTCGTAGTTTAACCCACCTCTCTGCTGCTTCTGTACTGTTACCCACCCATTATCCTATAGAAACAGTGTCTTGCCCACGGTCAAAATTAAATGGATTAAAAGTTAAGCCAGCAAAAGCAAATCATGGAAATCTTATAAAGATAATTACGACTTTGACTGAACAGAAAAATAAATCTATTAAATGTGGTTTATTAAACATAAGATCTCTCTCCTCAAAGACTTTGTTAGTAAATGACTTGATTTGTGATAATCACATTGATTTGCTTTATCTCACAGAAACCTGGTTGCAGCAGGAGGATTTTGTCAGTATAAATGAGTCAACTCCTTCCAATCCTTCAAATTTTCACATTCCTAGAAGTACTGGGCGAGGAGGAGGAGTTGCAACCATTTTTCGTTCTGATTTACTAATTAGTCCCAGACCAATAGATAGCTACAGTTCTTTTGAACATCTAACCCTTAATTTTCCTCATCCAAGTTGCAAAACATTAAGACCATTTTTGTTTGTGGTTTTGTATCGTCCACCAGGCCCTTACTCTCAATTCTTGGATCAGATTTCACATTTTTTATCTGATTTAGTATTAAATACCGATAGGGTCATTATAGTGGGGGACTTCAATTTTCATGTGGACACTGAAAGTGATAGCCTAAATGCAGCCTTTAATGCTATTTTAGACTCAATTGGCTTTACTCAAAAAGTACAGGGATCCACACACTTGGGTAAACTCACTCTGGACCTTGTACTGACATACGGGATTGAGTGTGAGGAAATACCAGTCCACCCACATAACCCGGTCCTGTCTGACCACTTCTTGATAACTTTTGAATTTACTGACCATCTTAAATCTGAAAGAAAATGTAATTATAGTAGAGCTTTATCAGACAATGCTGTAACATTTTTAAAGAATCTGTTCCATTCTTACTTTCATCAGTGTCTCAGAGTAACACAGTTGATGGCAGCAATTATATCTCTAATCCTTCAGAAATTGATGGTCGGTTAAAAGCGTTACTTCTTCATTGCGTTTGGCATTAGATAGTGTAGCCCCCTTAAAAAAGAAAGTGGCTAGCCATAGGAGGCTGACTCCTTGGTTTAATGCAGAGTTGCGTACTTTAAAGCAGAATACTAGGAAGTTGGAGAGAAAATGGCGCTCTAGACATCTAGAGGATTCCTATTTAACCTGGAATAACAGTCTACTGCTGTATAAAAAGACCCTTCGACAAGCTAGAACAGTATATTTTTCATCATTAATAGAGGAGAAAAAGAACAATCCTAGGTTTCTTTTCAGTACAGTTGCCAAACTTACACAGAGTCATAGCTCTGTTGAGCCAACTATTCTCCCAGCTCTTACCAGTGATGATTTTATGGGATTCTTCATAAATAAAATTAATTCTATTAAAAATAAAATCATTGGCATCCTCCCAAACATGATTACTTCTTCCTCAGTAAATGAGGCAGCATCGGAAAGAACTGTAGAACCTAATTTGTGCTTAGGCTGTTTTGATTCAGTCGAGCTTTCGGAATTATCAAAAATATTAGCCTCATCTAAACCTTCAACTTGTATGTTGGACCCAATCCCAACCAAATTATTTAAGGAAGTGTTCCATTTGGTTCCTGGCCCCATTTTGGATATGATGAATCTATCCTTAGTAAATGGATACGTACCACAAGAATTTAAAATAGCTGTAATTAAACCTTTACTCAAGAAACCTTCCCTTGATCAAGATGACTTAGTGAATTACATACCTATATCTAACCTTCCTTTCTTGTCCAAAGTCCTTGAGAAAATAGTTGCTAATCAAGTCTGTGAGCATCTAAACAGTAACGAGCTGTTTGAAGAGTTTCAGTCAGGTTTTAGAGCTCATCATAGCACTGAAACAGCACTGGTGAAGGTTACTAATGATATTCTCATGGCCTCAGATAATGGACTTGTGTCTGTTCTGGTTTTGTTAGATCTCAGTGCTGCTTTTGACAGTCGATCATAATATTCTCTTAGAAAGGCTTGAACATGTTGCAGGGATCAAAGGAACAGGACTAGGCTGGTTTAAATCAAATTTGTCTGATAGATTCCAGTTTGTTCATCTAAATGATAAAACTTCTTCACTCTCAAGGGTTACTTGTGGAGTTCCACATTGTTCTGTGCTTGGACCAATTCTTTTCACCATATATATGCTCCCAATTGGTAGAATCATTAGACAGCATGGGATAAGAACCTCAGCGTTATTTTTGACCGAGACGTGACATTTAAATCCCATATTAAACAGGTTTCTAGGATTTCCTTCTTTCACCTTTGGAGTATTGCTAAAATTAGAAACATCCTGTCCAGGAGTGATGCTGAGAAACTAGTCCATGCATTTGTTACCTCAATGCTGGACTACTGTAATTCCTTACTATCAGGAAGTCCACAAAATGCCATTAAAAACCTTCAGTTGATCCAAAATGCGTCAGCAAGAGTTCTGATGAATATTAAAAAGAGAGATCACATTTCTCCGGTTTTAGCTTCCCTTCATTGCCTCCCTGTTAAATCCAGAATAGAATTTAAGATCCTTCTTCTTACATACTAAGCCCTTAATAATCAAGCTCCATCATACATCAGAGATCTAATTGTTCCATATGTTCCCAACAGAGCACTTCGCTCTCAAACTGCAGGTTTACTTATAGTTCCTAGGATTTCTAAAAGTAGAATGGGAGGCAGATCTTTTAGTTATCAGGCTCCTCTCCTGTGGAACCAGCTCCCAGTTTTAGTCCGTGAGGCAGACACTATGTTTACTTTTAAGGCCAGGGATAAAACTATCCTTTTTGATAAAGCTTATAGTTAGAGTGGCTTAGGTCATCCTGAGCTATCTCTGTAGTTATGCTGCTATAGGCTTAGACTGCTGGAGGACAGACTTACCAATTTTCTTCACTCAGCTACTTCCTTTTCTCCTACGACTCTCCAGTTGTATTACAGTACATTCTGTTATTTCGGCTGTTAACTTTGTTTTCTCTCAGTGTTTTTCTCTCCATAGAAGATATACCTGGTCTGGTATCCTGCTTGGCTGCAATGCCCTGTTGGACGGGGGGCATCGACTGGGATAATCTCCCAGTAACTGAACATCCACCGTGTCATGTTATCAACTTTTTACTTTCTGTAACATAGAAAGTTCTCTTATATCAGATCTTCTGTTCCTTCTGTGTCTCTGCTCTATCTTTTCAAACCCCCAGACGGTTGTCGTAGATGGCCACTCCTACTGAGCCTGGTTCTGTTGGAGGTTTCTTCCTATTAAAGGGGAGTTTTTCCTCTCCACCGTCGCTACATGCTTGCTCAGTATGAGGGATTGCTGTGGTTGGAAAGTCTGCATCAACAGGGCCCAACCTCAGGCCAATGACTGACGCAATCTGCTGGGATTCCTTAAATAGGTTACTTTTTAACTGATTGGAATCTTTGTATAAATGTATTGAAATGACTTCTTGTTAAGTGCCTTGAGATGACATCTGTTGTGAATTGGCGCTATATAAAGAAACTTACTTGAATTGAATTATTATTACTTTTACACCCTCACTGTTACAAAAATGGAAACAGTTATATTAAATCAACTGGACTCTACAATATAAACTGACTTGTGTTTCTTCTGCTTTTCTTTTTACAATTTGAAGGAAATCTGTGGCTTATTTTGGGGGGGACCCCGTTTTTATTTAACCGCTTTGCTTTTTTACGTCCCGTTGGCAGTGTGTTACATACTTCCGGGTCAAATCTGCCTTTTGTGACACCCGTTCTATGTACATAACCATATTATACATCATTTGAAAGCTGAGATTCTTTCAGGGGCCAGAGGGAGTTTTTCCGAACAAAATGGTTTGTTTTAGATCGGTGGCCACCATGTTTGTTTTTGAACTCCAAAAGCAGGCACGATTGAGCCCCTGTCATCATCGTACTGTGTGTCTGCTTACCTGATTGAGGCATCTTCCTTTATAGAAGATCTTTATGCTACTGGTGGTGCTACAGCTGCTTGATTAGTACTTCTTGCTGCTGCGCTGGATTCTGCTGTCAACTATTTTGATATTGTTTGCTAGCTGCTACCAGACGTCAGTAGCTCTCTTCTGCTTTGAAAGGAAGGCCACCTAACCTCACAGTGCTTCCAAATATAGGTTGCCTCGGCACCAGAAACTTTGAGATATTAATAGGAAAAAAACAAAAAAACATTCTGAAACGACCTTCAAACAACAAATTGTTTTTTTACCACCACCAACTGTTATGGAGCGTGGAACAGAGTCTATACATTGCATGGTTAGAACTTAGGGCATTATAATTTGTCTTGGGCGGGCTTGATACCTGAATAAGCAGGGCAGGTCCTTTCATGGCACCGGGCCTAAATGAAGGTGTAGCAAAGATGTCTATAAGAAAAATCTCACAGTGTAGTGTTTTTCCCTGTCTCCCCTGATTGTCTCCCTGATTGCCTTGCCTGTGTATTTTTACCTCTCTGTGTTTCCATGTCTTTGTCAGATCGTCGATATGTATCCTCATTGTCCTGGTCGTTGTTTTCTCATCAGTACGTCGTTGTGGTCGACTTTTGCTGTAAGCCTGAACAAAATCTTTATTTATGGCTCAAACATTTTTACTATAAAACCCTTCTTTGCATATGGGTCCAAACATCACATCATGACAGAACGATCCAACCAAAAAGGACCCAACAGAGAATTGGACCCACTATTTGAAGGAACAAGACTGGCAATCTATTCTGGAGTTGGTCCAAGGAGGTTGGAGGCTCCCCACTACCTCTTCCCTGGATCCTCTTGCCGCCAAAGACGTTGGTTCTAGTAACAAAATTCCCCAGGATCCTGTTCCGGCTCCTCGTCATGGCCTTCAAGTCCCAGTTCCAGCGCCCCGTCACTCTCTGCCATTGGTCCCAGTGCCCCATCACTCTCTAGCACCAGTCCCAAGTAAAGTCACAGTTTGGCTTTTTTCCCTGTCTCTGTCAGTCCTTGCATCCTTGATTTTCCCCAGCTGCCCCGAGTTTCCCTGATTGCCTTCCCTGTGTATTTATACCCCTCTGTGTTTCCATGTCCTTGTCGGATCGTTGTTGTGTATGATCAATGTCCTCATCCTTGCTTACTCATCAGTACTTCGTCGTCATCGTTATAGTCTAAGTTCCTGAACCTGAGTTTTGTTGTAAGGCTAAACAAGCTCTTTATTTCAGGATCTAAGTTTTCCACCATAAAATGCCTCTCTGCATTTGGGTTCAAATGTTAGATCATGATAGACAAGCGCATCTTTTAAAAAAGGATAGTATAGAACAGGTGTTATTAAAAGTCGTGAATTATTAGTAACTTAATATCTCAGTTATTTTCTTCAGATTATTTATGAATGGGAAAAAGCACTGTTCTTCACCATTTTATTAAAAAAAAGTTCAACTAAAAAAAACCGATGAGGAGAAACAGATTATTTATTTAAGTGTATTTGGAAAGAATTTAAACTAAAGATGTTTTTCTAATTTTTTAATTAGGCAAATTAGCAACAATTTCAGAGTTCGCCCTTTTTTGACAGGTATTAGGTAGCCAAATGTTTCTCTATGAAAACAATTTATTTAAAAATTAAACAGGAATGATGCAGTCTACTTGATTTCAAGCGGCTTAATAGTGAGTAAGTGTGTGAGCTGGGTGGATGACAGTCTTTTACAATATTATTCACCTAAATGTATAATATATAGGGGTTTTTGGACTTAGAGGACACAACATCCGAATAACAAAGCGTACCAGCAGTTATTAATCTTTAAGCAATAATCTCAAATGAAATAATGATTCTAAGTGCTCAAGAAGGAACCTACTGAACTTGTTTCTTGAAGACGTTTCACCTCTCATCTAGAAGTCTCGTTCAGTTCTGAATATGATTGGAAGTAACATGGTTATAAATTGTAGTCAGAAGAATCACAGTGATAGGGCCATTTAGGTCACTAAATGGGCAATTAGAACACTTGTGTCTGAAGAAGTATTTTCACTTAGAACTTCAACAAATCTCTGGAGTTGTGTGAGGTTCCCTCAAGCTTCAAGTGCTATCATCACCCCAATCCCCAATAAATGCACCATCAGAGAATTAAATGACTATATGTCATTGAATCGTTTAAGCTACTGGTGCTAAATCATCTAAGGACATCACAGGCCTCCTGCTGGACACCCTGCAGTTTGTCTACAGAGCAAAAATGCAGTCAATGTGGGACTACACTTCATGGTGTCCCACCTCGACTTCGCAAGGGAGTGTGCCAGGATCCTGATTGTGGACTTCAGCTTGGCTACCAATTCCATCACCCCAGGCATTCTCCCCCAGCTTTACCCTGTGGAGACTCTTCTTCTCTTGTTTTTCTTCTTGAGAATAACCCCCACACCCTCTCCTCACCATCAGTAACAACACTGTGTCTACTGTGGATCACTTCTGGTTCTTATTAACCGCCCTTTCTCAGAACCTGAGATGCTCCTTACGGATAGATACTGATCAGAAATGGGCCCAGCAGAGACTGTATGTCCTGCAACACTTCAAGAAGTATAACTTGCCACAAGAGCTGCTGTTTCTGTATGTATTGTGCACATCCATTATGGTGTGGTAATGGGGTGACCATGGCTCAGGAGGCAGGAGCTCGTCCTGTAACTGGAGGGTTGCAGGTTTGAACTCCCGTTCTGTCTGTCTCAGTCATTGTGTCCTTGGGCAAGACACTTGCCTTGCCTGATGGTAGCTGTCAGCGGGCCTAGTTTGGCCAGTGTACTGCAGCCTCACTTCTGTCAGTGTGCCCCAGGGCAGCTGTGGCTACGATGTAGCTTGCCATCACCGTTGTGTGAATGCGTGTGTGAATGGGTGAATGACTGAAAGTAGTGTGAAGTGCTTTGAGGTCCTCAGGACTAGATAAAGCACTAAACAAATAAAGACCATTTACCATTTGTTTATTCAGTCAGAAAACATGACAGGGCCAAAGTGCAACATACAATCAGGTTTGCATGGAGGATCGTAAGGGCTTACCTTCCCTCCATCTAGGACTTGTACAGGTCAAGGGTCAGGAAAAAGGCAGCTAAAATCTCTGAAAACCCCACACTTCATCAGGGGTTTGCAGCCACTGAGACAGTTTACCATGCTGTCACTTTGATGAACGCTTAACAGTCCGAGAGTGCCCAGATTGATACTACACATTTATGCACCAATTCAATCTTGCCATCTTCTTTTGTAAAAACACAGTATAACCACTGCATAACCACTCTGTCTGCACTGCTGAACCTCGACCTGTCTCCCCATGTCGAATATTTAATATAGCTCCAATTGACAGTAGGGCACCGCTTAGTTAAACATACTACAGAGATGCTAAAATACTTGGCATCCCACACAATACACCTAATTTCTTTATTTTTAAAAATATTTTAACATATTTATAATTTTTTTAACATACAAGCAGGTTTTTACCATTGTTGTCCAAAGTAACAACATTGTGACTTTTGTCCATAGCATGCAAGATACTTGCTAAATACAGCATAGAACCTCACTTCAAACCCACCTGAATGTGAAAAAAAAACAACTTGAAAAGAGCTTGCAGTGCTTCTGAAAAACAAGAAGTTGCAGGAACATTCCCTTACGAAGGCAATATGTGGACTGAGACTTTCTTCTTTACCAGTGGAAGATGGAATGCCAAGGCATTTTGAGTGTTTTCCATTAGTCTATGAAATACCCGAGAGACATAATGTACCAGTTGAACACCTTCCCTTGGAGTGTGTGAGATGGGAAGTGTATTGCAATGTAAGTGTTCTGGAGAGTTGGGGAATACGAGCGAGGCGGAAAGAGAAACGAGGAAAGGCAGGAAAGGATGAACAAGTGTGTGAAAGTGGGGAAAAATGATGCAAAGAGATCAGGAGACCAAGAAAGGAGAAGCAGAAATGAATTAAAAGAGAGAGGGAGAACAGTGCGGTTGAGCAAGTGAAAGAAAAATGGTATGGGGGAGCACGGAAGAGAGAGGGGAGGACCTCTGAGTGCATCTTGAAGTGAGTAGGTTTGTTTAAAGTAACAGCAAATCAGGCTCCACGGGAGGCTGAGGAAAACGTTCTTGGCCTCCGAAATCGTCTGCAAAAACAGCCGTTTGACTCCAAACACAAGCTAACAGTTGTATTTAGCCTGCAGGCTAAGGTGCTGAGAGCAATCACAGATGCCGGAGCTTAAGGTTGCTTACTAAAAGAAAATCTTTACACAATGTACTGTTTTAAATGTCTATGTTCTCTGACAACAAGGTGTTATCTAGTGGCATTTCCTTTGATTCACATAGAAGGAAAAACTCCCCCCATCTTGTCAGGACTTTGGTTGTTGCCATAGATAACGATAGCTTATGAAATGGCTGTTCCTAATTGGTCCTAACAATGCTGCTTTTTTTTAGACTGAAGATTAAGAAAATTAGAAAACAAAATTAAGTAAATAGCTGTGTTTCTTTTGGCCTTGTTGTCCTAGTTGCTTTTCCCTCTGTCACGGCTTGAGCTGCTCTCTGTCTCTCTCCAGATCCGTTCACTTATTTTCTTTTCTGTTTGCTTTTCTTGTTTTCTTTCTTAACCTTTTCTTAGTTACTTTATTTTCCCAGCCCCTGGAGTTACTGTATTGGACCAGATCTCTTCTTGGATTACTTTTCTATGGACTTATCAACATGGCTTTTTGCTCAGCTGAGGATTTTGAAAAACTGCTCCACAGAATTGAGGGCATTGAAACGAAGCTACGTCGTCTGGAAATTAATTTTGATCTCCACGCTGATTATGGACAAAATGACACAACTTTACCGTTGAATACAATCAGCCCGGTGTTACATCGTGTCACAGAGACTCCCTACAGGTGTCTGAGCGGCAGAACTCCGCACTATAATGAAAACTGGCCAGCATTAAAACGCATGAAATCAACCCCAGCCCGTTCTCTGAGGAAGAAAAAACAAAAGAAACTCCGACACAGAGAAACCTCTGAACCCAGAACTGCCGCTTCTACTAAAAGTGAACAAAAGAGGTTTCAGCCACAAACAAGAGATATTTCTCCACCTGGAATCCTGCTGAAAAACAGATTCGCAGCCTTGAGTTCCCCGAAAGATGACGCATCCCCCGGGACAAGTCAAAGCCACCAGGAGAAACCCAGCCGCATCAAACGGACACATAAAGTAAGAGCGCCCCCAGCAAAGACTGTTATCATACAAGACGGATCAATTAATGGAATTGAGGCTTTTTGTAGCAAGAATACCAAAAGTTTATAGCTGCTACAAAAATACAGTGAGAGAAATATCAGAAAAAATCCCTAAAATCTTGGACCAACATCCTGCTTTGGAAAAGCTCGTCATTCACGCTGAATCAGCAGATATCGGGATGAGACAATCAGAGATTCTGAAGAGAGACTTTTCTGATCTCCTACAGAGACTTGATGGACTTAACGTAAACATCCTCATCAGCGGACCAGTCCCTGAAGGGAATGATGAAAGATTTAGCAGACTCCGCATGCTCCATAAATGGTTGAAGAAACAATCAGCTGAGAAGTCGTTCACATTTATTAATAATTTCAAAGTATTTCGAAGTGCGAATCATCTGTTCAAAGCAGGAATGCGCTATTTGAACAGGTCCGGAGTAAGGCTGTTAGCTGCCAACATTTTTTCTTATCAACATCAGAAAGCAAAACACTTGCTCCCCAAAGCTGACCTTGAGGCGCCCATGGATATCAGAGAACAAAAACAGCAAGTCATGATGACACCACAGGACCGAACAGATAAACAACCATCAGAGATTAAGTCCTCATCTTCCTGTGACTCAGCCACATCAAATGAGTCTCCATTTAGAAACTTTACAGACAGACTGTATGAGCAATCAAATTTGGGACACAATTAACACCTAAACTTAGACTACACCAAACGCCTGGGACTAGTGTCCATAAGCCTGGGAGCTTCCCCCCACTGATTATTACAGATATCTGATATTTGAGGGAACCGGGCAATAAATCCACCCCTACCGTCTCCCAGAATTCCCCTGGCACCCCTGAGGCTATATCAGTGATTATCAGCAGCAGGAAACATAAACCGTTAACCACACGCTCTCATATTAAACAAAATCTCAAATTGATAACCTGTCAGAAGGTTCAGCTGCCCATCATCACAATACTTAAGTTAGCTTTATTAAACATTAGATCTCTATCCGGGAAGTCTTTTCTTATCAATGACTTCATCACTGAGCATAATTTACACGCCCTTTTTTTTATCAGAAACTTGGCTAGATGAAAATAACGAAACAACTTCATTAATAGAATCCAGTCCTCCAAATAATAATTTCTTAAGCGAGAACAGAAAACACAAACGAGGCGGAGGTGTAGCCACCATCTTTCACAACTCAATGAACTTTAAAAAGGTAACCCTGGGCACGTTTGATTCTTTTGAATATCTAGCCACCCAGATAAATGAGCCTAACAAAGCTTTATTTCTAAGTTTATATAAACCACCAAAACTTAACTCTAACTTCTTTAATGATTTCAATGACCTTCTTTCTGTAATATGTATCGACTATGACCAACTAATCATCGTGGGGGACTTTAACATCCATACCGACAACCCCCAAGATAGACAAGCAAAAACGTTAGATGATACTCTCCACAACTTCGGACTGATCCAGCATGTCAAACAACCAACACACAATAAAGGACACACTCTGGACTTAATTATCAGCAAAGGTTTAAATATTTCTGACATCTCTGTAATTAATATTGCATTATCTGACCATTTCTGTATTTTCTTTCAAAGTACCATCTCTGCTAAATTATCCAGCCACAGTAAGACCACTATAAAAAAGCGTTTTCTAGGGGACAGTTCAGTAGAAACCTTTAAACGTATTTATCCTTCCACCACATCCCCCTCATCTCCCAACTCAAACTCAGTAAATAAGTTGGTAGATAATTTCCTTGCGAAAATCTCAGACATCATGGATTCCATTGCCCCAACTAAAGTGAAAGTAGTCTCAGGTAGAAAAAAGTCTCCGTGGACAAGTAATCCACTGGTACGTAATGAAAAAAGAGAGTGTTGACGAGCCGAGAGAAAATGGCGGAAAACTCGACTCCAGGTTCACTGTGAGATCTACAAAGAGAGACTGAATAGATATCAGCTAACTATAAAAGATGCTAGGGAATCGTTCTTTTCTGAAATCATCAACAGAAACATTAATAACGCACGGACTCTATTTGCAACAGTGGAAAGACTAACTAATCCTTTAGTGACAGTAGCCCCTGAACTAAACTCTACCAGGGCCTGCAATGAATTTGCCAGCTTTTTTACTGAAAAGATTCTAACAATTAGACGGTCAATCTGTACCTCAATATCGAACCCACAACCAGTGCCATCCCCAATCAACAACAATGTAGAGAAAATGTCTGAATTCCACGAATTAAACCAGAACAGCCTTGAAAAAATCATTATCCAATTAAGCTCCTCCTCCTGCTGTCTTGATATCCTACCCACAGCTTTTCTAAAGAAGGTTCTTCCTGTTATTGGTTCTGATCTTGTTCAAATAGTGAACTCATCACTGCTATCAGGTGTCTTCCCTCAGGCTTTAAAAACAGCAGTTATTAAACCACTGCTAAATAAGAAAAATCTGGACAACACCTTAATGCAGAACTACAGGCCAATCTCTAATCTCCCATTCATCAGTAAGATTATTGAAAAAGCTGTGTTTCAGCAGTTAAATGGCTTCATAACAATGACAAACCGTTTTGATGCTTTTCAGTCTGGGTTCCGCGCTCACCACAGCACCGAGACTGTCCTCGTCAAAGTATTTAATGACATCCGCATAAATACAGACTGTGGAAGAACCACAGTGCTGGTTCTGTTGGACCTCAGTGCAGCATTTGACACTGTTGATCATGATATTTTATTGGAACGACTGGAGAGCTGGGTCGGACTCTCTGGCACAGTACTTTGCTGGTTCGAGTCTTACCTAAAGAACAGGGACTTCTACGTTTCAATAGGAAACTTTTCATCAGAACGAACAGAAATCACATGTGGGGTGCCCCAGGGCTCCATCCTGGGGCCCCTCTTATTTAATATCTACATGCTCCCACTAGGCAAGATTATAGCGACCAATAACATTAGCTACCATAACTACGCAGATGACACTCAGCACTACATTACAATGTCACCAGGTGACTCTGAACCCATTCAAACCCTAAATCAATGCATTGACCAAATAAATGGATGGATGTGCCATAACTTTCTCCAGCTGAATAGAAACAAAACTGAAGTGATTATTTTTGGACCCAAGGAGGAACGATCAAGAGTTAGCACACAGCTTCAATTAATACAGCTAGAAACTACTGATCAGGTTCGTAACCTAGGTGTAGTAATGGACTCAGACCTGAACCTCCAGGGTCACATAAAGGCAATAACAAGGTCAGCGTTCTATCACCTGAAGAACATCTCTAGGATTTAAGGACTGATTTTGCAACACGACCTAGAAAAACTCATCCATGCGTTTATCTTTAGTTGGATTGATTACTGCAACAGCATCTTCACAGGTCTGCCTAAAAAGTCAATCAGACAGCTGCAGCTGATCCAGAACGCTGCCGCTCGCGTACTCACTAGAACCAGGAAAGTAGAGCACATCACCCCAGTTCTAAAGTCCTTACACTGGCTCCCTGTAGCTCAGAGAATAGACTTTAAAATACTTTTACTAGTTTATAAATCATTACATGGCTCAGCACCAAAATATGTTGAAGACCTGTTGTCATGGTACCAACCACCAAGACCACTCAGGTCCTCCAACTCTAGCCTACTAAACATCCCTAGACTCAGAACTAAACATGGAGAAGCAGCTTTCAGTTTCTATGCTCCCCTTATCTGGAACGGACTTCCTGACGAGTGTAGAGCTGCTGAAACTCTGAACTGCTTTAAATCGAGACTAAAAACCCATCTGTTTAGAATTGCCTTTGAGTAAATGCTTGATGTTATATGTATGAAATGTGTTCATGCTCTCTTGCTTTTTTTAATTTTTTCTATTGTGTATCATGTGTAATGTGTGTTTCTTTTATGTGTTTCTTTTAAATCACCAAATCATGTAAAGCACCTTGAATTACCCTGCTGTTGAAAGTGTGCTATACAAATAAAATTGCCTTGCCTTGCCTTGCCTTTAACTACATGTTTTCCATTTCCATCTTAACACAGAATAAATACCTGTAGACATAACAGTTAGAATGAAGAAATCATTATTGCTAAGTAGATGACAAGTAAAATGTTGAAATAAAATGGGTGAAAATGTTAATGTGTAAGAGTTATTTGTACAAAAAGAGAACGGAATGTTTAGTCCGTTACTCAGGTTAAGATGGGTTCATTTGATCTGAAGAAGAGGAGAAATGTTAGAACAGCTCAAGCTCAAGAGGGAGTGATTTGCAAAGAAATATTATGATTCTGACTTGGCAGGTGAGGCTGTCAGTTGTCGGAAGAGGATTTGGAAGATGAGCACTGGAGGTAAGTGTGAGGTTATCCAAGTTCTCAATGTCACAAGTGGGGATCTGACTGAGAATGTGGAGGCTTGAAGACTGATTGCAGGTAAGTTGAATGAGGCTAAGGTCAGATGGGCAGGTGTATATATATATATTTAAGGTAAATGTTTTTTTTCCTTCCTTGGAAGATTCAGCAGCATCAGATGCAGGGAGTCGAGTGTGGTAGCCAATCCAGGTGAGCATGGGTTTCATACTTGTGAGGGATTGGGTGGGATATTATGCCTGCCAAGATTTTCACCACTCAATGAACACCATTCAATACACTGGCAGTATGCCAAGTTAGTTATCCCCAACAGAATCTGTGTCCCCTGTATCGGGTGTGCGCACTTGGCATTGGCAGGAAGAGGAGCACATATTCCCCTTTAAGGGCTTATATACAGCCTGAATGTTGTTTTTGTGGCCGTTATAGCGTAAGTAATGAGAGTTCAATTTAGGAGTCTAACATTCATTTTAGCTAGACCTAGGTTCCTGAAAATTCCCATTTGTCTTTTTGCCAGAAAGCATCAGTAAGATACAGATAAGAAAAAGACAGAAAAAAGATAGACCCCCTTTTCAAGATGACGCCTCAAAGTGAAGTTAAAAGCAGACTCAGGAGAAATGTTGATGAAAAGTTACAGCCTATTTCAATTAGATGTTGTTTATTCTGTATGTCTATTATGTTATTATTTGGGTTAAGTTCTACTCCCTTACCTGTGCAATGCTGCTTGTTAAGGATAGGCATTGCTGGAGGCATCAGCAGAAAGACCCAAGAAAGGTTCAGAGTTAAGTAATGAATAAATATAGACATTGAATGACACTATGCAGTTTTTTGGCTACAGTTAGTGTGTGTCATTGGTGAAACTTTTTTTCAATCCAATGTGTAAATCTGTTCATGGTGTGCATTCAGGCGAATAAAAAAGATAAATATAAAAGTTTTATTTAAGGTTTATCTGAAGAGGACAGCAACAAAGAAAAAGTAGAAGACAGATAACTGGTTGTCAGACTGGAAGAGGACAGAAATAATAAGGATGAAGATGAATTGACTGAGGGAGGGTCGGATAACTCAGATGAAGCTTTTATTTAACCTCAGTTCAGTAAGCCCAACTAACCAGATTCTGAATTCATTATAACATAGTTCTTACCCAAATATACTCCAAGCTTTTAATCTAATGAGTACCAGACATTCCAGTGTAATAATATCTAACACAAAGGCAGTAAGAGTACCATTTATTTATGGTATAGCTGAAAAGATGGCATGTTAAAATGTCAAAATATTGTTAGATATATCATCAAATAAATTAAAACTAATATATGCTCATTTGAGTTTAATAAATACAAGTAGAAGTGATGTTAAAAATCCCCTTTGGCTTTGTCTGATTACAGAAGATACATGTTTGTTTTGGTAATTGTGATCTTTATTGAACTCCAAGTGTGGAGATAATTACATTAATTCAACTGAGTTGCATGTCCTGTTACACTCAGCCCTTTGCTTAAACGGAGTAAACAATACATACTTTAATCTGTCTTTAATAGTGACATTGGTGAGAATGGCCTTGGCTGACAAACAGAACATCAAAAGTTTTAAACAGATGAAACAGTGTCTGTGGGATAATGTTTAGCCATTAGTCGACTGGCGGATTTTCTTTTGAGTGCGTTAGGCAATAGAGAGTAGTAGTGTTAATTGTTAGATGGCCTATGGTGCTTCAGATAATTGCGTTGACAATGAGAGCAGATTGTTACTTGAAGACTTGCCTCCAGATAATCAGTTGAACAAATGTAAAGAATATAGAAAAAAAGGGCAACAAAACTAACTTTTTAATTGCAGGCTTTTTGACGGCCCCTCCCTCCAGTGGGCTCTAGGTTGACGGAATAATTTTCCCCACAGTCTGCTGTCCCACCAGACGACGCTAGTAAAAACCCACTGTTGAAACAAAGCCACAAGAAGTCCTTTTGAAGTTTTCCCCAAGCCATGTGGGATACACTGTAGACATATGGAAGAAGATGCTCTAGTCAGATGAGAATAAAATTAAACTTTCTTGCACAGATGTACCTAGGTATTTTAGCTTCCCAAGCTGCATTTTCTTTTGAGTATTTTTGATATGCTCTACTAAACAAATTCCATATATGGCAAATTTTCCTCAAATAAAGTCATGTTCCAGAGAAGAATCTTTGAAAGGTTGAATCTGTGAATACTGATATTTGGGGGTCCAGTGTACTGAATTATCCTGAATGAAAATTGAATTGGCTATCGAAGACCCAAGGCAGAAGTTTAGCTTCTAGCAGGATTACCAGAAGGTCATATACTTCCACTTTTACACAGTTATGCAGAAGGTTTTGTTGGTTTATTACAAAAACAAAAAACATACATTGGAGATCCTCCTTCTAAGACAACACATTGTGAAAAAGTTAGAGGGGTCTAAGTACTTTTGCATGGTAGCTCCATACAAATTGAATAGCTGGTCTGAAACAAATTACGTCCAAATCAGACTATTCCAAATCTACTTTGTTTTTAGTAAGTGCATTTTTATCTTTGAAAGAGACCACGGTTTAAGTGCTATATTTCTGACAAAATGAGCAAAGGCACCAAGTCTCATATGCTTGAAAGTTCAGCATATATTACAAATACTTCAAACATTTACTTGGGGCAAATAATGCATCAAACCTACCATCTTAAGATATATAGTATATAGAGTATTTGTATTCTTATCTTTCATTTTTAAAACATATAATGTATATCGTGTAAAGTTTTAAGACAATTATGCTTAGGTTAGCATGCTTTAAAATTTTTTGCCTTGGTGGATCAACAGATATTGCTGCATGCTAATGTAAATGCATTCCTCTTCTTAGTAGTAGTATTGTTAGTAAAGAAGAAAAGAAATATACTGACAACAGTCACACTTGCATTGTTAACTATTTGTAAGACAAATTATTTTTCTTTTAATACTCTGTAAAACCCTTTAACCTGCTGGTCTCCTAAGACTTCTGAGCCAGCTGAATTGGATTCCCTGTTTGAGTGCTGGTGCTGTGATCGATTAAGGTAGGCTACACTGCCAATGTTCCTTCCTCCCTCCGTGTTCTGATCCTTAGGCTCATGGGGAGAGACTTAATGGCCCTGATGGAGATGCTTTCCTGTCTCACAAGGTTCTTTAAGTCATGAAGGTCATTATAGTAATGGAAAAGGTTTGTTAATCTTCCCTTGCTTGCGTGTTCTCCATGACAGGGAGACAGACCTCAGACTCAACAAAGAAGGAGGTTGTTCTAGGACACATGGAAGCAGGAAGCTTGGGTAAATTTTTAAAACTCTCACTACCTTTGCACATCAGTTACCTTCATCACTGTGTTCATTATTTAACTTATTCATTTCCTTGTCTTCCCATTACTTCCCTTTTTACATGTACATGTATACATGCTTGCAGCCTCGTATACTGATAAAACAATTTTCAGTAATATTTTCCCCCCATCGCTTACTAATTAGGTCAGTTTGTAGTGATCAGGTAAAGTACCTCCTATAGGCCAGTTTAGGTCTTGGTAGGTTTGCAGTGCTCTTTCCTTCTGCTAATGATGGATTAATATTGTTTAAAAACCTAATCTTGCTTTCAACTCATTGGAAGCCTTCAAACTTACTAAGGTTAAATCACACAGAAGTGGACTCTATTTTTCCTATTTAGGCAATTGGTTGCAATGGGTTTTTATTTGGGTGTGTGAGAGTAAATGGGACTTAATAGATATGAATGCTACAGTTTTTTTGTTTTTACTTAAAAAAAACCCAATGTATTCTTTTCCTACAATTTCACAATTATGCACAATTTTGTGTTGGTCAAGAACTTAAAATCAAAACTACTTTGATTGCAAAGTGACAAAATGTGAAAAGGTTCAGGGTATAATGAATGCATAAACATTCCTGTCACATACCCCCTTATTGCATCAAAGTTCCTTTTAAGAGCAAATAACAGGTCCCTGTAAGTTGCCTTTGGTTGTAGCTGAAATCCTCCTGTCTTCTTAGCTTGTATCTAATGAAAAGCTACAATAAGGCAGGGCTTTTTAAAAATACTTGTATGCCTGTGAAGCAATAATCCGAACAGTATTTAGAAGGAGTTAATTGCCAGGAGTTCTCAATCTCCACACAGTGTGCTCAGGCACCTGTACTCGGCAGCTCACTGAATCCTAATGAGTACATTTCTACTAGGAGCAGCAAAAACAATGGCGATCTCACTATTCATTCGTACTTGCGACAGCAGCTCTGCTGTGCTCCTGCGATCACTTACACAGACGCATGAATATTCCTTATTGCAGATTAGTGTCTCCACGCGGCATTCAACATGCACTGAGAGGGTGATTCATCCACATACCCACCTTTAGCAGGAGTTAGATTCCTCAAATTGATGTAAAAAGAATTTAACATGTAAAATGTAAAAATCAGCTCTTTCAATAATGGTTATATATGAAACGATGTAATGATTGTTGCAGTGCATATGTATGTTTGATTTTTTTTCTATCAAAGTGCTAAATGCGGTTCTATTGGGAATATTTGCATGGCTGTTGTATGAATGGAACTTGAAGCAAATCTTACTTCTCACTCGAGCAAACTAAACTCTATCTCGCAGTGTGATCACAAAAGCTGCAACATCAATGAGTTTGACCAAACTCTTTGTGTAGAGATGTGTTGATCGGAGTCTTGCCCCTAATTTGTGAACGCACATTGTGAACTGGGCTTAACAGGATCTACACTGAAAAGTTATTTTTCAGCTCAATCTGGTAGTGCTCAAGTATAGTTAGGGGAACATTTATTGGGGATATGTTTAATAGTGCTTGTGTTAATTTTACGCATTACTAAAAAGGCCATACCACACATGGATATACACTCTCTGGCCAGTTTATTAGGCACACCTGTCCAACTGCTCGTTAACGCCAGTTTATAATCAGCCAATCACATGGCGGCAACTCAATGCATTTAGGCACGTAGACATGGTCAAGACGATCTGCTACAGTTCAAACCGAGCATCAGAATGGGGAAGAAAGGTGATTTCAGTGACTTTGAACGTGGCATGGTTGTTGGTGCCAGACGGGCTGGTCTGAGTATTTCAGAAACTGCTGATCTACTGGGATTTTCATGCACAACCATGTCTAGGGTTTACAGAGAATGGTCTGAAAAAGGGAAAATATCCAGTGAGCGGCAGTTCTGTGGGCGAAAATGCCTTGTTGATGTCAGAGGAGAATGGCCAGACTAGTTCGAGCTGACAGAAAGGCAACAGTAACTCAAATAACCACTCGTTACAACCAAGGTATGCAGAAGAGCATCTCTGAATGCACAACACTTCGAACCTTGAGGCAGATGGGCTACAGCAGCAAAAGACCACACTTGGTGCCACTCCTGTCAGCTAAGAACAGAAAACTGAGACTACAATTTGCACAGGCTCACCAAAATTGGACAATAGAAGATTGGAAAAATGTTGCCTGGTCTGATGAGTCTCGATTTCTGCTGCAACATTCGGATGGTAGGGTCAGAATTTGGGGTCAACAACATGAAAGCATGGATCCATCATGCCTTGTATCAACGGTTCAGGCTGGTGGTGGTGGTGTAATGGTGTGGGGGACATTTTCTTTCCACACTTTGGGCCCCTTAGTACCAATTGGGCATCGTTGCAACGCCACAGCCTACCTGAGTATTGTTCCTGACCATGTCCATCCCTTTATGACCACAGTGTACCCATCTTCTGATGGCTACTTCCAGCAGGACAATGCGCTATGTCATAAAGCTTGAATCATCTCAGACTGGTTTCTTGAACATCACAATGAGTTCACTGTACTTAAATGGCCTCCACAGTCACCAGATCTCAATCCAATAGAGCGCCTTTGGGATGTGGTGGAATAGGCGATTCACATCATGGATGTGCAGCCGACAAATCTGCATCAACTGCGTGATGCTATCATGTCAATATGGACCCAAATCTCTGAGAAATGTTTCCAGTACCTTGTTGAATCTATGCCATGAAGGATTAAGGCAGTTCTGAAGTCAAAAGGGGATCCAACCCGGTACTAGCAAGGTGTAGCTAATAAAGTGGCCAGTGAGTGTACATCATGACTACTATTCAAGAGTTTGGCCGTACATTGCCCTGTACAGTCATTTGAAAAAGATTTCATTTTTGATTTTCTGTCTGTCCAAAATTCCCATCACCGGTCGATAACTTGGTGCATTTCTAAAATTTTGGAATACATTCGTCATACATAAGCTGATGTTTTTTCCCAAAATAAAAAGGAAAGTGAGAGATAAAACTTGCTCAAAGACATGGCATTTTTTTGGCAGCACAGCTTACACAATGTTAGTTCAGTAAACCCATTGAATAGCTTTTTGACCAATAGCAAATTAAGATTTAAAGTCCTGAGACTCATCCCAGAGTGCTGACTGACGCTTAGCAGAGACTTCATGTACAGTCATTAGACCCTAGGGTTGTACTGCTAATTTCCATGTGCTTTGAGGAGCCAATATCACAGCAAACTATCAAGCTACAAGAGATGCTACCAGAAACAAGGACATGTTTGGTGGAGTGTTCTCTTATAGTTAGATAAAGCAGCCCAGTAATGTTTTGTATATGACAGCGATCTTTGTTTGAAGAGGATTAATACATCATTAAGCTCCCCAGGCCTTTAATAACAGTGAAGGCCAGACCTGCTGTAAATACTGCATGTTTGTAACATCTCCCTGTTTGTCATACTAATGGTGATTTTTGAATGTGTGTTCATCCTAACTATACTCTGGCTCAGTAGGTAGAGTGGCTGTCTTGCAATTGCAGGGTTGGAGGTTCAATTCCAGCTCCCACATTTCACATGTCAATGTGCCCCTGGGCAGGGCACTTACTACCAAGTTACCTCTGTATTGGTGTATGAATGTGTGCACGTTGGGAGTGCGAATGGGTGAATGTGGTTCCAGTATAAAATGACTGGAAAAGTGCTATATATGTTCAGTCAATTTACCGTGTATGTTGACACTCTGCTTTTGGTTTCTGATTCTAAATACTGTGTTTTAGATTGTGTGAACTGCTGCAATTAGTAAAATTTTTTATAATCCAAATAGATGGCACATACTACGATGGACTGGGAACCCTGCCTCTTGCAGGGTTGAATGCTGGAGATACTGGGGCACCAGCCCCCAGCGACCCTGCAGAGGATGCATAGGTATAGATAGTGAATGGATGGATGGTTGGATAGAGGGCAGATATTACAGTGAAACAAGTGAAGAATAAAATCAAAAATATTGGGAAGATTACAAGATTTCCACCAATGGGATTACTTTTACTTAAAAAAAATTAACTTACAAGATTGTCTGCATATAATTTCTGGGATACACAATCCAATTATGTTTGCACTGACTTCACCCAAAACTGAGATAAACTAAAACAGAGATAGAATCCATTTATTTGGGGAAACACCGGCCACTGTTCTGTGAAGGGCCAAGATGAAATCGGACTTCTTCTGTCTTAATACATCTTTGTGGCTTATACAAATTATGGGCTATGACGTTGTAAACACATTTGCATTTAGAGCTTATTTTCACAAAAGACAATGATTCTTAAACAGAAAAGGAAAGTTGGAGGTGGTGAACCACCAGTATTCTTCCTGTTTAAAACAACTACTAAGAACAGAACATGTAAACTAATTATGGGTATAGAAACTGTCTGTTTTAAATTAATATAGTTTGAAAAGCAAATATATTATAGCATTTAAGTGAACTTGTATTTACTGAATCTTCTACTGCCTTTCAATTAAATAGTAAGTCTGCCCTGGAACCCTTCACATGTACTGTTCTCATAATGGGTTTCAAACAGGAAACTCTTGATGGCGCACTACCTCCAACCTCCTTTTGCGATGTAACTAATAACTTCTGTATGAATAACCGCCTGCAAATGAGAAATTATAGCAACGTCAGTGAGGCTTGCAACATGATCGTTTTGAAAAAGTTACCCTACTCAAAGCTTTTCTCAGCTGAATGGGGAATCTGCTGGTCAAAGTTAGAAAATGTGTGACATTTGACTAACGTGAATGTCATTGAAATAATGATATTTTTTTTTAATGATAAATAAATTGTTTAATGTTGAATAAATTAAAGATTATAACGAATAAATACTGTACATCCGTTCCACTGTCAATGAACAATAAATAATGTGTCAGTGATTGTGCACTAATGACCATGAAAAACTAGTCCATGTATTTGTTACTTCAAGGCTGAACTGTAATTCTTTACTATCAAGAAGTCCACAAAATGCAATTCAGTTGGTTCATAATGGTGCATCAAGACTTTGATGAATATTAAAAAGTGAGATCATATTCCTCCTGTTTTAGCTTCCCTTCATTGGCTCCCTGTTAAATCCAGAATAGAATTTAAAGAGTAACTAAACCCCAAAACAACTTTTTTTACCTATAAACTGTATAAATGGGTCTTCACCAATGCAATCTTTCAGTTTCTGGTGATTTTTGTACATTTTCATGTAAACTTTTTCAATTCTACACTTTTTTGGTCTAAAAATGTTTTAGTGCTCCCCTCTTAGGGTTGAACTGTGGCTACTGCATTTTAATTTTGTGATTGGTGGAGAGCGGTACATCTTTACGTCACAGGCCTGGTCTCACAGACACACCCCATGGGTTTGGGTACAAAACTATTGGACATATGGCCCCGTGGCGAGTTTGGAGTTGGATTGCATTTTTCAGGTTACCATTATTATCACATTAGAACTTAGTTATCATAGCTAACATACTGTTTTGAAAGTTAACCTACGTTAGCATTACCACTCAGAGACTGGACTCCTCCTGTCTCCCTGTGCCTCTGCAACACCGGCAGCGCCGGCCTCGGGCACCTAACGTTCAAAATAGTCGCAAAACTGCCAACATCGCTTTGGTCACTGTCCATGTTTCAGTGTCAGATAAAGCGAGGTGTCACTGTCCTCCTGAACACACCCCCACGTTCCCCCCTCCGCTTTTCCTCCACACTTGGCCATACCCCTCCGTGCCTCCTGGCACCGCCCACTTTGTAGAATTTTTCAAATGTTGTCTGGGGGCGGGGTTATGCTTTTTCATGGGGTTCAGTTCCGGTTTAAGATCCTCCTTCTTACATATAAAGCCCTTAATAATCAAGTTCCATCATATATCAGAGATCTGATTGTTCCATATGTTCCTAACAGAGCACTTTGCTCTCAGACTGCAGGTTTACTGGTGGTTCCTAGGATTTCTAAAAGTAGAATGGGAGGCAGATGTTTTAGTTATCAGGCTCCTGTCCTGTGGAACCCTGTAGAGCTACATCTGGTCTGGTGTTCCACTCAGCTGGGATGCCTTCTTGTAGGGGGGCAAAGGCTTAGATGATGCTCCCAGTAATTGAACGTTCTCTCTCTCCTGTTATCAACTTTTTACTTTCTTTAACATTGAAAGTACTGTTACATTAGTTCTTTTTGTCTCTCTGCTCTGTCTTCTCAAACCCCCACTCGGCCGTGGCAGATGGCCGCTCGTACTGAGCCTGGTTCTGGTTTTGCTGGAGGGAGTTTTTCCTCTCCACTGTTGCTACATGCTTGGTCAGTATGACGACACAATCCTGGCAACTGTCTACTGTTGCTACATGTTTGTCCAAGAGGAGATGAAGCTGCAAGTCAGTGACTCGATGCAATCTCCTGGGTTTCTTTAGATAGAAAACTTTAAAACTAATTGGATGAATGAACTGAAGCATTAATTAGAACGTGTGTACGGTTGAATTGAAATGTTTTTACTCATAAAATGCTTTGAGATGATGTGTTGTGAATTGATGCTATACAGTATAAATAAACTGAATTAAATACCACTCACCGATATACATCATGACTACTATTCAAGAGTTTTGCCATACATTGGCCTGTACATTTAATAATCTATATTGTTTTGACTAATTGGAGTACTTAAGTTATACAATTTTCATGAAGCCAATGACTATACTTCCACTAAAACTTAAAAATGCAGATTTAATGAATAGAAAAAATGTGCACCAAAATGCCAGTCAAAAACAAGAAATGGGGGGAGCAGGGGGATTCTTGTTCTATCTGCACCACTTATTGCTTATTGCAGGACTATCTGTGTACTGAGCACACAGGAGTTGTCCTGGCTGGTTGAGTGCTTCTAATATGCTCAGAACCTGAGCTCTGCAAGCAAATATTTTACACCTGCAGACAGTGATCAATAACTTGACTGGAAAAACAGACAATAGAAGAACAAACACGTAATCTCACTATCCTGGGGATGAACCGGTCTTTCACATTTAGAGCTAAAGTGAGATATTTACAGACAGCTTATAATAACAAGACCATTTTAGAATTTGGTACAATCAATCTCCTCTGTTCCACTGTCAATGAACAATAAATAATGTGTCAGTGATTGTGCATGCACTAATGATCATGAAATTGCTAGAATAATATGAGATTTATATTTCCCCTCAAACTATAGTTTGATTGAATTTTGGCCCATTCCTCTTGACAGATCTGGTGTTTCTTAGTCAGGTTTTTATGCTCACAGGCAACTTTTCAGGTCAGGCTTAAACGTTACTGTGAGGCTGCTATCAGGGCTTTGTGATTCGCCACTCCAAAACATTAACCGTTTTGTCCATAAGCCACTTTGTAACTAATGTGGCTGTATGCTTATGAGCAGTATATTTGGAAGACCAATCTTTTGCCCAAGCTTTAACTTCCTGGCTAATGTTTTGAGATGTAGCTTTATTTTGTCCCCCATAATCTTCTTCACTCGTGTAGCCATTTGTTTTGTGAAGAGCACCAGTTATTTCTGCAGCAAAACACCCACACAGCATGATGCTTCCACTCCTGGTCTTCACAGTTGCGATGTCTTTCTCAGAGTTTGTTTTATTTGACCACAGAACATGTCTCAGAAAATTAGTCTTTGTTACTCACCAGGGCCGCGCAGAGACCTTTAGAGGTGCAGGTGCTCAAAGTTAAAAATGGGAACATTGAGCAAGATTTTACAACGTCTTACAACAACATAACTTACAGTATACCATCCTGAATAACAACAACCAATATTCATCAAAAATCTAATAGAGAAATTGTAATATATCATTGTCGTCAGACGAGGACCATGCAAAGCAAAAATAGCCTATTTTTTATCTGATGGGGTACAATGTTGCTGTTGAGACACTGTTGATGGACTGTGACCATAGGTAGCTGATTAAACAAAGTTTTGTAAAGTACAATATGAAATAAAATAACTTGAAGCTGTATCTTACTAAATAAACCATAATAACTGACTGGTTAACCTCCACAGCAACTCAGCTGCAGACAGCTTTAAAGATCAAAACTGCTCAGATGGGGCCAACTCTACTTTTCTATAGTAGTGTTAATACCTTTCAGAGATATGTTAAAATTTAGAGATAGAATAAATTAAAATAAAAAATCTTCAGCACACAGCCAAAAGGTAAAAATTATTTGTTTATTAGGATAAGAATAGATTAATTTATTTGACATAGACATTTTGATTTTTCGAATTGTGACACGTCTGGCTTTCCATTTCTGCTGCGGTCCAAATAGTTTGCACATCATTTTTAGGCAACTGTTTATGTGACATTTTTAGATATGAGCTCCAAAGGCAATGGGCCGAACCTTTTAGCAGCTGAGATTCTACAGCAGTAACTTAATTTCATTCACAGCCGTTCACCTGCAGCCCAGATCCGGTGTGCTGCTGACTGTGAGGAGGCGCCTGGTAACGTTAGGTGAAAGGAGCGGAGAGCGAATCGAAGGTAGCTGAACTTTGAGGTGTGTTCCTCATGTCACAGGGGCCAATTCTTTATATCAAAGTGATGGAGGTTCAATTCAATTGAAATTCAATTCAAAAATACATTATTGATCCCAGAGGGAAATTAAGTAAATTAAGTCCCTGACCCAGAGCAGAGGGACCAAGTGAGGCTGTGTTATTTTTCTCTCCCAGCCTGTAGTGGACAGAGCAATTTGTAGCTACAACATTGGAGCATCCTAATAAACTGAAAGTCAGAGGTTTTCCCTCCTGAGCGGGGAGAGAAGGATCTGAAACCACTACTGCAAGAAGGATGGGGGAAAAAAAATAAATACAAACGGTTTCATGTAACTTCAAAATTACGACTATATTTTCCTTCACCAACTGGTCTATTTATAAAAGAAATAGACCCCCCCTTTTTGGAGTATTGGTTTCTTCCTTACTGAATGGCCTTGGTACAAGGTTCATTTCACTGTGGTTGATTACGTATGGGGTCAAATCAGGATCAGCTTAAAGTGAATGAAAAAATAGATTGTAAACTTAAAAAATAGACATTGTATATTTGAAAAAAAAAATGTAAATTTGAAAGCTGTTTTGAACTTGAAAGTACACGTTGCAAATTTGAAAAACAAATTGTAAATTTGAAAAATAAAAATTGTAAAACGGGAAAAAAAATTGTAAACTTGAAAAAAAAAACTGTAAATTTGAAAAAAAAAAAAAATACTGTAAATTTGAATAAATATTGAAAACTTGAATAAAAAAATCTATAAACGTAAAACTGTAACCAAATGAAAAAAAGGTTATTTGTAACAACTGCTGTTTTGTATTTTAAATCTTTTTTTGGCCAGTTTTTATGTTTCTCTTCGCCTTTGCTTTCAGTCCTCAGTTTACAATTTCCATTCAGACTTTGATGGATGGAGGTGGACGGTCATCTGTGGTAGGTTTAGTTTTGTGTTCATAGAACACATATGGAGTACTCCATAGAACACAAAACTAAACCTGCCATAGAGACAGAGTTACGACAGACTTTGAACTAGCCGACACGCGGTCACATGGGTCATGGAGCTCTCAATAGTTCCAGACATCCCAGCACTGTCAGTCAGTCTGAGCGGTTTCTGGCGGGACAGAACGCAAAATCGAATATTTCTCATTTCTCCTGGCGATTTTTGATCATGATTGACTAATAATGTGTACTGATTACTTTTTACTGAAAAGCCTATGCATTTTTAATTTATCAAAGCATTTCTAGAGGAACAGACATTCGTCACTGTTCTACATTTTAAGAGGGAAACCAGAGTGCTAACACATTGTACAATGTAAATCACCGATCATATTTATTGATAAATTAATGCACTACACTGCGCAATATAGGCATGTCTAATAACAATGTGTCACAAGAAACCCTAAACTGGAGTATTAATACCCAATTTATAGCCTGTTTTCTAAATGCTAGCAAGGTAATGCCATACCTTGTCCTCCTATACACTTAAAACATGCCAGTGGTTCATCTGCTCCAGCTTACCTTCAGATCTTAATCTTTCAACAAAGCATGTGATATTACTGTTCCCAGGATTTATTCCTAAAACACCCTATAGGTCTAGCAGATGACATTCAGTCTATGTTCTTTCTGCCTGCTGTCAGATGGAAAATTGGCTGAATGACAGGCTGATCTAAGTTACATGTTTTTAACCAGTTTTAAATAACTTGGAGGAAAATATGCGGCTGTCTATGCATTGACTGATGACCTGGGATTAATTCTTTTCAGTAGAAGACATTCTATAATTTATTTTCCTATGAACTCATGTATCTATAACCCAGATGATTGTGCTTTTAGCCTGACTACGTAAAAAAGTAATAGTTAAAACCAGTATATGTAAAAAAAATAAGTGTGTGTTAATTGTGGAAAAACAATAAGCAAACTTATACAATATTATGCAAAATGTAAAACAAGCTTTAATGAAGTATTTTTATTTTTCTCACAGTCATTACATCTGTACAAATTCAAATTCAAATTCAATTCAAAATTACTTTATTAATCCCAGAGGGAAATTAAATGTTGTTGTAACTCATTATGCAAGTTCCTTCAAAGATTTGTTGTAGATGCTGATGGCTGTGGGTAGGGATAATCTCCTGTAGCGCTCTGCAGATCTGAAGAAGCCTCTGACTGAAGACGCTCTGTAGTTGTATGACAGTCCGATGAAGAGGATGCTCTGGATCTATGGCGTCTTCTTTTCAACTCATCAGGGTTTTGTGGCTGTAGTTGAGGTATTATTTGAGCTTTTGTGATGTTAATCAGCTGCTGCCAGTTGTAAACCACCTTGTTGCCATGGTTATGCATCATAACAAATGTCCAAAAAAAAAAAAGTATCAGCAAAAATCCTTCCAGCTGCACAGCATTCAAAACCAGAGAGAACAGTTGTCCACAAAAACAATGTTTCTACCAAAAATGGAAGAATTAAAGTTTTAAAAAAGAAAAAAAATATGAACCAAAGTAACAGGGCTACTCCAACATGCTGCCACCTTGAGCGGCGCAATTCCGGAAAAATACACTGCATGGATCAAATTTGGGCAATGTGGAAATGTGCTGAAGTCCTAAGGAAGGTTCATCCATTAACAGCAGCTCCCTTTGATAGCAACCACTGGTGACCTTCCTGAAAACAACAATAGAGAAACAGTTCATTAGTAAAATGTTTTGCTTTGAAGGACTTAGTGGGTGAAAAATTAAAATTACAAATCAATATGCTTAGGGTGGAACAAGGGAAAAGTGTAATTATACATATCACTATATATTTGGTTTTGTACAACATTTTATATGTATAAAAATGTATATTTAAATAATACCTTTATAGGTTTATTGCTTTACCATGACTGGCTGTGCTGCATTTGGATGCAGCAATCGGTCCAAGAAAGGGATCAGTACGTGCGGCTTCCCTGAAGATGCAGAAAGAAGAAGGAAATGGTTGGCTCAAGTCAGCAGGAGAAACCTCACCATCACCAGAGGTCATGATAACAGAAAGCTGTGTACAATAAGTTTAATCTGCACTGTCAAATATTTTCAATCAGGGCTTTACACGCCACCCTGTGATGGCACTTAGGCATAAGATGGATGAGAACAACAAAGCCATCACATTCCTCCAAGACATGATAACACTCTTCTGTGGACTTAAGATTGGTCAAACAAGAAACCAGTGCAAACAGGAGTTGTGAGGCCAACATCAACAATTTTATCAATCCAAAAAGACACGCTTGACCATGGACATCAGTTTGTGTTGACAAGCAGGTTTACCCAAGACCGTCTTGAAAACTTGTTCAGCTGCATACGGTAAATAAATCCTTTTCCAACACCAGTGGAGTTTCAACAGGCACTGCCATCAGTCTCTGTTGGGTAGTTTCTTATGACATTCAAATGAAGTTATCGGAAGGATGACGGCAGTCTACTGGCAGAGTTCCTGGACATTAAGGAGACATGTCCCAGTCCTGGCCTGAGTGTGGACCAGCTGATTGGAAACATAGGTACTGATGATCTCACCAACAGTGAAACCTGTATTCTGTACCATCTTACAGGATATATTGTAAACAAATGAAACATTCCAACATCTGTGATGGATGCTCTAGTTCAATAAAGCAAAAATGATGACAGTCCAGAAGGAGAGCACCGTACCCTATTGATCCTGAAGGAATTCAAACCAGAAGAGCTGTGTCGACCATCACATGAAGCCTTCGGTCTGGTCCAGAAAGTGGAGACGAACAAGGTCTGGTGCATCTCTAATGGGGCTCCCAAATGCCATGGACACTCTAGAGAGAGAAGCAAGTCTGTTAGAAAGCTTGCCCCTAATTTGTGAACGCACATTGTGAACTGGGCTTAACAGGATCTACACTGAAAAGTTATTTTTCAGCTCAATCTGGTAGTGCTCAAGTATAGTTAGGGGAACATTTATTGGGGATATGTTTAATAGTGCTTGTGTTAATTTTACGCATTACTAAAAAGGCCATACCACACATGGATATACACTCTCTGGCCAGTTTATTAGGCACACCTGTCCAACTGCTCGTTAACGCCAGTTTATAATCAGCCAATCACATGGCGGCAACTCAATGCATTTAGGCACGTAGACATGGTCAAGACGATCTGCTACAGTTCAAACCGAGCATCAGAATGGGGAAGAAAGGTGATTTCAGTGACTTTGAACGTGGCATGGTTGTTGGTGCCAGACGGGCTGGTCTGAGTATTTCAGAAACTGCTGATCTACTGGGATTTTCATGCACAACCATGTCTAGGGTTTACAGAGAATGGTCTGAAAAAGGGAAAATATCCAGTGAGCGGCAGTTCTGTGGGCGAAAATGCCTTGTTGATGTCAGAGGAGAATGGCCAGACTAGTTCGAGCTGACAGAAAGGCAACAGTAACTCAAATAACCACTCGTTACAACCAAGGTATGCAGAAGAGCATCTCTGAATGCACAACACTTCGAACCTTGAGGCAGATGGGCTACAGCAGCAAAAGACCACACTTGGTGCCACTCCTGTCAGCTAAGAACAGAAAACTGAGACTACAATTTGCACAGGCTCACCAAAATTGGACAATAGAAGATTGGAAAAATGTTGCCTGGTCTGATGAGTCTCGATTTCTGCTGCAACATTCGGATGGTAGGGTCAGAATTTGGGGTCAACAACATGAAAGCATGGATCCATCATGCCTTGTATCAACGGTTCAGGCTGGTGGTGGTGGTGTAATGGTGTGGGGGACATTTTCTTTCCACACTTTGGGCCCCTTAGTACCAATTGGGCATCGTTGCAACGCCACAGCCTACCTGAGTATTGTTCCTGACCATGTCCATCCCTTTATGACCACAGTGTACCCATCTTCTGATGGCTACTTCCAGCAGGACAATGCGCTATGTCATAAAGCTTGAATCATCTCAGACTGGTTTCTTGAACATCACAATGAGTTCACTGTACTTAAATGGCCTCCACAGTCACCAGATCTCAATCCAATAGAGCGCCTTTGGGATGTGGTGGAATAGGCGATTCACATCATGGATGTGCAGCCGACAAATCTGCATCAACTGCGTGATGCTATCATGTCAATATGGACCCAAATCTCTGAGAAATGTTTCCAGTACCTTGTTGAATCTATGCCATGAAGGATTAAGGCAGTTCTGAAGTCAAAAGGGGATCCAACCCGGTACTAGCAAGGTGTAGCTAATAAAGTGGCCAGTGAGTGTACATCATGACTACTATTCAAGAGTTTGGCCGTACATTGCCCTGTACAGTCATTTGAAAAAGATTTCATTTTTGATTTTCTGTCTGTCCAAAATTCCCATCACCGGTCGATAACTTGGTGCATTTCTAAAATTTTGGAATACATTCGTCATACATAAGCTGATGTTTTTTCCCAAAATAAAAAGGAAAGTGAGAGATAAAACTTGCTCAAAGACATGGCATTTTTTTGGCAGCACAGCTTACACAATGTTAGTTCAGTAAACCCATTGAATAGCTTTTTGACCAATAGCAAATTAAGATTTAAAGTCCTGAGACTCATCCCAGAGTGCTGACTGACGCTTAGCAGAGACTTCATGTACAGTCATTAGACCCTAGGGTTGTACTGCTAATTTCCATGTGCTTTGAGGAGCCAATATCACAGCAAACTATCAAGCTACAAGAGATGCTACCAGAAACAAGGACATGTTTGGTGGAGTGTTCTCTTATAGTTAGATAAAGCAGCCCAGTAATGTTTTGTATATGACAGCGATCTTTGTTTGAAGAGGATTAATACATCATTAAGCTCCCCAGGCCTTTAATAACAGTGAAGGCCAGACCTGCTGTAAATACTGCATGTTTGTAACATCTCCCTGTTTGTCATACTAATGGTGATTTTTGAATGTGTGTTCATCCTAACTATACTCTGGCTCAGTAGGTAGAGTGGCTGTCTTGCAATTGCAAGGTTGGAGGTTCAATTCCAGCTCCCACATTTCACATGTCAATGTGCCCCTGGGCAGGGCACTTACTACCAAGTTACCTCTGTATTGGTGTATGAATGTGTGCACGTTGGGAGTGCGAATGGGTGAATGTGGTTCCAGTATAAAATGACTGGAAAAGTGCTATATATGTTCAGTCAATTTACCGTGTATGTTGACACTCTGCTTTTGGTTTCTGATTCTAAATACTGTGTTTTAGATTGTGTGAACTGCTGCAATTAGTAAAATTTTTTATAATCCAAATAGATGGCACATACTACGATGGACTGGGAACCCTGCCTCTTGCAGGGTTGAATGCTGGAGATACTGGGGCACCAGCCCCCAGCGACCCTGCAGAGGATGCATAGGTATAGATAGTGAATGGATGGATGGTTGGATAGAGGGCAGATATTACAGTGAAACAAGTGAAGAATAAAATCAAAAATATTGGGAAGATTACAAGATTTCCACCAATGGGATTACTTTTACTTAAAAAAAATTAACTTACAAGATTGTCTGCATATAATTTCTGGGATACACAATCCAATTATGTTTGCACTGACTTCACCCAAAACTGAGATAAACTAAAACAGAGATAGAATCCATTTATTTGGGGAAACACCGGCCACTGTTCTGTGAAGGGCCAAGATGAAATCGGACTTCTTCTGTCTTAATACATCTTTGTGGCTTATACAAATTATGGGCTATGACGTTGTAAACACATTTGCATTTAGAGCTTATTTTCACAAAAGACAATGATTCTTAAACAGAAAAGGAAAGTTGGAGGTGGTGAACCACCAGTATTCTTCCTGTTTAAAACAACTACTAAGAACAGAACATGTAAACTAATTATGGGTATAGAAACTGTCTGTTTTAAATTAATATAGTTTGAAAAGCAAATATATTATAGCATTTAAGTGAACTTGTATTTACTGAATCTTCTACTGCCTTTCAATTAAATAGTAAGTCTGCCCTGGAACCCTTCACATGTACTGTTCTCATAATGGGTTTCAAACAGGAAACTCTTGATGGCGCACTACCTCCAACCTCCTTTTGCGATGTAACTAATAACTTCTGTATGAATAACCGCCTGCAAATGAGAAATTATAGCAACGTCAGTGAGGCTTGCAACATGATCGTTTTGAAAAAGTTACCCTACTCAAAGCTTTTCTCAGCTGAATGGGGAATCTGCTGGTCAAAGTTAGAAAATGTGTGACATTTGACTAACGTGAATGTCATTGAAATAATGATATTTTTTTTTAATGATAAATAAATTGTTTAATGTTGAATAAATTAAAGATTATAACGAATAAATACTGTACATCCGTTCCACTGTCAATGAACAATAAATAATGTGTCAGTGATTGTGCACTAATGACCATGAAAAACTAGTCCATGTATTTGTTACTTCAAGGCTGAACTGTAATTCTTTACTATCAAGAAGTCCACAAAATGCAATTCAGTTGGTTCATAATGGTGCATCAAGACTTTGATGAATATTAAAAAGTGAGATCATATTCCTCCTGTTTTAGCTTCCCTTCATTGGCTCCCTGTTAAATCCAGAATAGAATTTAAAGAGTAACTAAACCCCAAAACAACTTTTTTTACCTATAAACTGTATAAATGGGTCTTCACCAATGCAATCTTTCAGTTTCTGGTGATTTTTGTACATTTTCATGTAAACTTTTTCAATTCTACACTTTTTTGGTCTAAAAATGTTTTAGTGCTCCCCTCTTAGGGTTGAACTGTGGCTACTGCATTTTAATTTTGTGATTGGTGGAGAGCGGTACATCTTTACGTCACAGGCCTGGTCTCACAGACACACCCCATGGGTTTGGGTACAAAACTATTGGACATATGGCCCCGTGGCGAGTTTGGAGTTGGATTGCATTTTTCAGGTTACCATTATTATCACATTAGAACTTAGTTATCATAGCTAACATACTGTTTTGAAAGTTAACCTACGTTAGCATTACCACTCAGAGACTGGACTCCTCCTGTCTCCCTGTGCCTCTGCAACACCGGCAGCGCCGGCCTCGGGCACCTAACGTTCAAAATAGTCGCAAAACTGCCAACATCGCTTTGGTCACTGTCCATGTTTCAGTGTCAGATAAAGCGAGGTGTCACTGTCCTCCTGAACACACCCCCACGTTCCCCCCTCCGCTTTTCCTCCACACTTGGCCATACCCCTCCGTGCCTCCTGGCACCGCCCACTTTGTAGAATTTTTCAAATGTTGTCTGGGGGCGGGGTTATGCTTTTTCATGGGGTTCAGTTCCGGTTTAAGATCCTCCTTCTTACATATAAAGCCCTTAATAATCAAGTTCCATCATATATCAGAGATCTGATTGTTCCATATGTTCCTAACAGAGCACTTTGCTCTCAGACTGCAGGTTTACTGGTGGTTCCTAGGATTTCTAAAAGTAGAATGGGAGGCAGATGTTTTAGTTATCAGGCTCCTGTCCTGTGGAACCCTGTAGAGCTACATCTGGTCTGGTGTTCCACTCAGCTGGGATGCCTTCTTGTAGGGGGGCAAAGGCTTAGATGATGCTCCCAGTAATTGAACGTTCTCTCTCTCCTGTTATCAACTTTTTACTTTCTTTAACATTGAAAGTACTGTTACATTAGTTCTTTTTGTCTCTCTGCTCTGTCTTCTCAAACCCCCACTCGGCCGTGGCAGATGGCCGCTCGTACTGAGCCTGGTTCTGGTTTTGCTGGAGGGAGTTTTTCCTCTCCACTGTTGCTACATGCTTGGTCAGTATGACGACACAATCCTGGCAACTGTCTACTGTTGCTACATGTTTGTCCAAGAGGAGATGAAGCTGCAAGTCAGTGACTCGATGCAATCTCCTGGGTTTCTTTAGATAGAAAACTTTAAAACTAATTGGATGAATGAACTGAAGCATTAATTAGAACGTGTGTACGGTTGAATTGAAATGTTTTTACTCATAAAATGCTTTGAGATGATGTGTTGTGAATTGATGCTATACAGTATAAATAAACTGAATTAAATACCACTCACCGATATACATCATGACTACTATTCAAGAGTTTTGCCATACATTGGCCTGTACATTTAATAATCTATATTGTTTTGACTAATTGGAGTACTTAAGTTATACAATTTTCATGAAGCCAATGACTATACTTCCACTAAAACTTAAAAATGCAGATTTAATGAATAGAAAAAATGTGCACCAAAATGCCAGTCAAAAACAAGAAATGGGGGGAGCAGGGGGATTCTTGTTCTATCTGCACCACTTATTGCTTATTGCAGGACTATCTGTGTACTGAGCACACAGGAGTTGTCCTGGCTGGTTGAGTGCTTCTAATATGCTCAGAACCTGAGCTCTGCAAGCAAATATTTTACACCTGCAGACAGTGATCAATAACTTGACTGGAAAAACAGACAATAGAAGAACAAACACGTAATCTCACTATCCTGGGGATGAACCGGTCTTTCACATTTAGAGCTAAAGTGAGATATTTACAGACAGCTTATAATAACAAGACCATTTTAGAATTTGGTACAATCAATCTCCTCTGTTCCACTGTCAATGAACAATAAATAATGTGTCAGTGATTGTGCATGCACTAATGATCATGAAATTGCTAGAATAATATGAGATTTATATTTCCCCTCAAACTATAGTTTGATTGAATTTTGGCCCATTCCTCTTGACAGATCTGGTGTTTCTTAGTCAGGTTTTTATGCTCACAGGCAACTTTTCAGGTCAGGCTTAAACGTTACTGTGAGGCTGCTATCAGGGCTTTGTGATTCGCCACTCCAAAACATTAACCGTTTTGTCCATAAGCCACTTTGTAACTAATGTGGCTGTATGCTTATGAGCAGTATATTTGGAAGACCAATCTTTTGCCCAAGCTTTAACTTCCTGGCTAATGTTTTGAGATGTAGCTTTATTTTGTCCCCCATAATCTTCTTCACTCGTGTAGCCATTTGTTTTGTGAAGAGCACCAGTTATTTCTGCAGCAAAACACCCACACAGCACATGATGCTTCCACTCCTGGTCTTCACAGTTGCGATGTCTTTCTCAGAGTTTGTTTTATTTGACCACAGAACATGTCTCAGAAAATTAGTCTTTGTTACTCACCAGGGCCGCGCAGAGACCTTTAGAGGTGCAGGTGCTCAAAGTTAAAAATGGGAACATTGAGCAAGATTTTACAACGTCTTACAACAACATAACTTACAGTATACCATCCTGAATAACAACAACCAATATTCATCAAAAATCTAATAGAGAAATTGTAATATATCATTGTCGTCAGACGAGGACCATGCAAAGCAAAAATAGCCTATTTTTTATCTGATGGGGTACAATGTTGCTGTTGAGACACTGTTGATGGACTGTGACCATAGGTAGCTGATTAAACAAAGTTTTGTAAAGTACAATATGAAATAAAATAACTTGAAGCTGTATCTTACTAAATAAACCATAATAACTGACTGGTTAACCTCCACAGCAACTCAGCTGCAGACAGCTTTAAAGATCAAAACTGCTCAGATGGGGCCAACTCTACTTTTCTATAGTAGTGTTAATACCTTTCAGAGATATGTTAAAATTTAGAGATAGAATAAATTAAAATAAAAAATCTTCAGCACACAGCCAAAAGGTAAAAATTATTTGTTTATTAGGATAAGAATAGATTAATTTATTTGACATAGACATTTTGATTTTTCGAATTGTGACACGTCTGGCTTTCCATTTCTGCTGCGGTCCAAATAGTTTGCACATCATTTTTAGGCAACTGTTTATGTGACATTTTTAGATATGAGCTCCAAAGGCAATGGGCCGAACCTTTTAGCAGCTGAGATTCTACAGCAGTAACTTAATTTCATTCACAGCCGTTCACCTGCAGCCCAGATCCGGTGTGCTGCTGACTGTGAGGAGGCGCCTGGTAACGTTAGGTGAAAGGAGCGGAGAGCGAATCGAAGGTAGCTGAACTTTGAGGTGTGTTCCTCATGTCACAGGGGCCAATTCTTTATATCAAAGTGATGGAGGTTCAATTCAATTGAAATTCAATTCAAAAATACATTATTGATCCCAGAGGGAAATTAAGTAAATTAAGTCCCTGACCCAGAGCAGAGGGACCAAGTGAGGCTGTGTTATTTTTCTCTCCCAGCCTGTAGTGGACAGAGCAATTTGTAGCTACAACATTGGAGCATCCTAATAAACTGAAAGTCAGAGGTTTTCCCTCCTGAGCGGGGAGAGAAGGATCTGAAACCACTACTGCAAGAAGGATGGGGGAAAAAAAATAAATACAAACGGTTTCATGTAACTTCAAAATTACGACTATATTTTCCTTCACCAACTGGTCTATTTATAAAAGAAATAGACCCCCCCTTTTTGGAGTATTGGTTTCTTCCTTACTGAATGGCCTTGGTACAAGGTTCATTTCACTGTGGTTGATTACGTATGGGGTCAAATCAGGATCAGCTTAAAGTGAATGAAAAAATAGATTGTAAACTTAAAAAATAGACATTGTATATTTGAAAAAAAAAATGTAAATTTGAAAGCTGTTTTGAACTTGAAAGTACACGTTGCAAATTTGAAAAACAAATTGTAAATTTGAAAAATAAAAATTGTAAAACGGGAAAAAAAATTGTAAACTTGAAAAAAAAAACTGTAAATTTGAAAAAAAAAAAAAAATACTGTAAATTTGAATAAATATTGAAAACTTGAATAAAAAAATCTATAAACGTAAAACTGTAACCAAATGAAAAAAAGGTTATTTGTAACAACTGCTGTTTTGTATTTTAAATCTTTTTTTGGCCAGTTTTTATGTTTCTCTTCGCCTTTGCTTTCAGTCCTCAGTTTACAATTTCCATTCAGACTTTGATGGATGGAGGTGGACGGTCATCTGTGGTAGGTTTAGTTTTGTGTTCATAGAACACATATGGAGTACTCCATAGAACACAAAACTAAACCTGCCATAGAGACAGAGTTACGACAGACTTTGAACTAGCCGACACGCGGTCACATGGGTCATGGAGCTCTCAATAGTTCCAGACATCCCAGCACTGTCAGTCAGTCTGAGCGGTTTCTGGCGGGACAGAACGCAAAATCGAATATTTCTCATTTCTCCTGGCGATTTTTGATCATGATTGACTAATAATGTGTACTGATTACTTTTTACTGAAAAGCCTATGCATTTTTAATTTATCAAAGCATTTCTAGAGGAACAGACATTCGTCACTGTTCTACATTTTAAGAGGGAAACCAGAGTGCTAACACATTGTACAATGTAAATCACCGATCATATTTATTGATAAATTAATGCACTACACTGCGCAATATAGGCATGTCTAATAACAATGTGTCACAAGAAACCCTAAACTGGAGTATTAATACCCAATTTATAGCCTGTTTTCTAAATGCTAGCAAGGTAATGCCATACCTTGTCCTCCTATACACTTAAAACATGCCAGTGGTTCATCTGCTCCAGCTTACCTTCAGATCTTAATCTTTCAACAAAGCATGTGATATTACTGTTCCCAGGATTTATTCCTAAAACACCCTATAGGTCTAGCAGATGACATTCAGTCTATGTTCTTTCTGCCTGCTGTCAGATGGAAAATTGGCTGAATGACAGGCTGATCTAAGTTACATGTTTTTAACCAGTTTTAAATAACTTGGAGGAAAATATGCGGCTGTCTATGCATTGACTGATGACCTGGGATTAATTCTTTTCAGTAGAAGACATTCTATAATTTATTTTCCTATGAACTCATGTATCTATAACCCAGATGATTGTGCTTTTAGCCTGACTACGTAAAAAAGTAATAGTTAAAACCAGTATATGTAAAAAAAATAAGTGTGTGTTAATTGTGGAAAAACAATAGGCAAACTTATACAATATTATGCAAAATGTAAAACAAGCTTTAATGAAGTATTTTTATTTTTCTCACAGTCATTACATCTGTACAAATTCAAATTCAAATTCAATTCAAAATTACTTTATTAATCCCAGAGGGAAATTAAATGTTGTTGTAACTCATTATGCAAGTTCCTTCAAAGATTTGTTGTAGATGCTGATGGCTGTGGGTAGGGATAATCTCCTGTAGCGCTCTGCAGATCTGAAGAAGCCTCTGACTGAAGACGCTCTGTAGTTGTATGACAGTCCGATGAAGAGGATGCTCTGGATCTATGGCGTCTTCTTTTCAACTCATCAGGGTTTTGTGGCTGTAGTTGAGGTATTATTTGAGCTTTTGTGATGTTAATCAGCTGCTGCCAGTTGTAAACCACCTTGTTGCCATGGTTATGCATCATAACAAATGTCCAAAAAAAAAAAAAGTATCAGCAAAAATCCTTCCAGCTGCACAGCATTCAAAACCAGAGAGAACAGTTGTCCACAAAAACAATGTTTCTACCAAAAATGGAAGAATTAAAGTTTTAAAAAAGAAAAAAAATATGAACCAAAGTAACAGGGCTACTCCAACATGCTGCCACCTTGAGCGGCGCAATTCCGGAAAAATACACTGCATGGATCAAATTTGGGCAATGTGGAAATGTGCTGAAGTCCTAAGGAAGGTTCATCCATTAACAGCAGCTCCCTTTGATAGCAACCACTGGTGACCTTCCTGAAAACAACAATAGAGAAACAGTTCATTAGTAAAATGTTTTGCTTTGAAGGACTTAGTGGGTGAAAAATTAAAATTACAAATCAATATGCTTAGGGTGGAACAAGGGAAAAGTGTAATTATACATATCACTATATATTTGGTTTTGTACAACATTTTATATGTATAAAAATGTATATTTAAATAATACCTTTATAGGTTTATTGCTTTACCATGACTGGCTGTGCTGCATTTGGATGCAGCAATCGGTCCAAGAAAGGGATCAGTACGTGCGGCTTCCCTGAAGATGCAGAAAGAAGAAGGAAATGGTTGGCTCAAGTCAGCAGGAGAAACCTCACCATCACCAGAGGTCATGATAACAGAAAGCTGTGTACAATAAGTTTAATCTGCACTGTCAAATATTTTCAATCAGGGCTTTACACGCCACCCTGTGATGGCACTTAGGCATAAGATGGATGAGAACAACAAAGCCATCACATTCCTCCAAGACATGATAACACTCTTCTGTGGACTTAAGATTGGTCAAACAAGAAACCAGTGCAAACAGGAGTTGTGAGGCCAACATCAACAATTTTATCAATCCAAAAAGACACGCTTGACCATGGACATCAGTTTGTGTTGACAAGCAGGTTTACCCAAGACCGTCTTGAAAACTTGTTCAGCTGCATACGGTAAATAAATCCTTTTCCAACACCAGTGGAGTTTCAACAGGCACTGCCATCAGTCTCTGTTGGGTAGTTTCTTATGACATTCAAATGAAGTTATCGGAAGGATGACGGCAGTCTACTGGCAGAGTTCCTGGACATTAAGGAGACATGTCCCAGTCCTGGCCTGAGTGTGGACCAGCTGATTGGAAACATAGGTACTGATGATCTCACCAACAGTGAAACCTGTATTCTGTACCATCTTACAGGATATATTGTAAACAAATGAAACATTCCAACATCTGTGATGGATGCTCTAGTTCAATAAAGCAAAAATGATGACAGTCCAGAAGGAGAGCACCGTACCCTATTGATCCTGAAGGAATTCAAACCAGAAGAGCTGTGTCGACCATCACATGAAGCCTTCGGTCTGGTCCAGAAAGTGGAGACGAACAAGGTCTGGTGCATCTCTAATGGGGCTCCCAAATGCCATGGACACTCTAGAGAGAGAAGCAAGTCTGTTAGAAAGCATGGTCCCTGCATGTCATGATGTGCAAAAAACCAGCAGATTCATCAGGCTGAGACTACGAATTGCAGCAAAACAGATCTTCCATTAGAGAAGAAAAGTCCTGTGCAATACTGGGTATCTTGGAAGTAAAAGCCAAACAAAAAACAGCATTTGATAGCACAACAAGCAACCGCCACCAAACACCTTGATCGTTGCCATGGAGGAACTTGGTCTTTCTTTTGCAAACAACCCCCCGCCCACCCGCATCAGCTTCAACACCAATATCTATATATGGTATGTTTGCAGGGATGTTTTTGTCCCTTTTATTTTAATATCACTGATTCTGCATACGTTATTTTAATCATAGATAGTCTTGGCATGTTCAGGGAATAAAAGAAAATGATTGCAATGCTTGCATTAGCTTTGGTTTGAAATAAATTAATTTCTGATCATTTTGATTTTATTTTGAAAGCCTCCATCACACAGCCCCCTCTAGCACTCCACCATTCCACTTACAAACTTATTTATTGCTCCATCACTGACAGAACTGGGAAGTTCCACCAACCTGATCACTGATCAGCTCTCCGCTCAGCAACTCATCTGAAAACAGGAAGATGGACATGAATGCAACGCTGTGTTACCTGTAATAGTTCAATAAGAGATTTTTAGTTACTCTTCTACAGTTATTTATTTAGGCTGATGTTATTGTTAATAATTCTTAAATTCTTGTGTGTTAAAAAGAGATTATAATCTCTACTTAATCACAATTACACACTTATAAAACAAGTGCAAATGAACCGTTCTACAGTAAATATAAATTTTATAAAAGTCATGGTTTTCAAGTACTGTTCTTCAAATGTCTTGATTCAGCTCTTATTTTGGAGGACACAACACAAGAAAATATATCTTGTTACCTTGGTGATCCTGTGTGCCATATGCTTCAGCAGTTCATTGGAGTCAGTCTTATGTGGTTTAACTGAAAAATAAAGAAATAATTTCTCATGTTTATGATCACATTTTTCTTTACTGATAGTATCTCTATTTATGCTTCCATCTCTGATGCATCAAAGTCAGTTAAAGACTGTTGATACAGCGACCAGCAACTCATTAAATATATTTTAAACAAAAAAAAAAACACAATAAAAATTAATGAGATATAAAAGTGTATAGCCTATTTCAAACTGTGCTGATTATTTTTTAAAAGCGGAATTTGACATACTGAAATAAACGTCAATAGGTCGTCAAGCTTGTCCAGTCCCCTCCTGCTCACAATTAGCTAGCTGCAGTTAAACTACAAGCTCATTAACACAGTTAATTAACCAAAACTGGCTACATTAAATATCACCCTTGACTTATTTTTGGTACGGAGCAGTCAGCTAATGCTTTACAATGCCAAAAAATGTTGTGATTCAATTAACTTACCAGAAAAATAGTTCCAAAACGCTGAGAATGAAGTGCGGTCAATGATGCAGCTGCTGTTGTTTGGAACTATCTGATGATGATCTGCACCTGCATGACCCACGTGACTTCCGCATTCCACTCAATGGTCAGAACACTCTCTCTCTATGACGCTGGTCCCCAGTAGCCAATGGGCTCTAAGACCCGCCCCCACGTAAAATTAGGCTCAACCAATGGCCGCTGGCTGCTCTGCTTTTTGACCACGACACTGGGGGCCGCCATTGCCCCGCCATTGCTGTAGTACCGCCATATAGCCACTAGTCCCCCATTGGAATACATTGCACTTTAGACACGTTAGAAACAACTTTAATGCCCGGTGCCTATGTTTTTAAAACTGTCTACAGCTACATATTGCTCCTGTTATTACGCTGGGTTAAAAAAACCCAGAGGCACCAGGCTGGTTAACGTAGGATAACATTTCTAAATCTTGCATAATTAATGAGGGCCGGACTTTGATTGACAGGCCGTTTACGTCGCTGCCTGGCCCATCGGCTAGGCTAATAGCTCACTGCGAAGCTGCATGAAGCTAGCAGAGGCTATCTGACTGTGGAGCTGAGCTCAACCTAACGCATTCTGTCTGAGTCTTTTCACTTTGATATATTAGACTATTGAATAATGTGTGAGCCTAAGTAAAAAATGTTTTTAATTACAAAATGTAAGTTTAATTTTTCCCCCTTGTCTGTTTGACCACTATAACATTTTACTGCTGATATACAGTGTGCGATTTGTGAAAAAAGCAGAGGGGGGATTTTATTTTTATTTTTTACTTTTTAATCTTGAAAATAATGACAGGTTTGTGTATGCAGGCTGCAGGGCATCTTGCTCATACGTTTACCCTTTAAAAACGGACAGAAAATGTGAAAAACAAAATTATTTTTGACATAAAAAAATTAAGATAAGATCAAGTATATTATGATTAAAATTAAACATAAGAATTCACTTGATTTATCCAGTCATAGTAGGTGAGATGATTTTTTTCCCCCTGGCAGCATCAGCAGCACCTTGTCCGCCCTCTCAGACCCATAACTCTCTCTGCATATTTTTATGTGGTGAAAAAAAAATCACCTTGGAACCCAGCCGTGGTCAGGTGCAGAAATACTTTTCACATGTAAGAATCCCTCTATACCCTCAGTTTTTTAAACCGTGCGCACGGATTTGGGGTGCTGCATGAAAGTATAGATATTTGAGTCATTGCAGCCGGGACCATGTCCCCGGGAATATTGATCAATTACTGTTTTCTCCCCACCACTTAAAAACCTGATGTTCTTTTTGTTGTTTGTTTTTTAAACAGTGCATCCACCAGTGCAATTTCCACATATTCAGTATCCTCTTTAATTCAAGGTGTTCTAATTATGCTGAGCTACCGGCTCCATGCTTCCCAGAGGCTTCCGGACACACACTGTGCGCTTTTTTGACTATTTCCACAAATTTTGCAATCGGTTTGTCTTCAAAGCCATATAAAAACAAATATTGCATTTGTTGTGCATGGAGTTGAAACAAACCTGGTCACTAGTGAGATCTTAGTCGTATTATTTAAAAGTTAAAGGAATAATGCTCTTTTTTCAGTTTAAAGCTCTGAAAAGGTCCAGCATAAAACATGCGTAAACTGAGGCTACATATGAACCTCAAAATTATTTCTGCACCTGACCCCTGCCGGGTTCCGTGCAGAGATGAAGGGAAGATTGTTGAGTGTTTTTATCATTCTTCCTCTAGTCTGTGCAGGATTCTGGGTTGATTGCGCAGAATCCCCTCTTGAACTCTTCTGCAGAGACGGAACGTGTAAACTGCAGCCATTATTTTATGAAGGTGTTCGCCTATGTTGTTTAATAGAAACTTTTAATTAACTTTACCATAACCTATTATCAATTCAAAGATGCAAACTCTCTGAAGATCAGTATTATTTGTTCTGATAATGAAGCATATGTTTGAGGGAGAAACAGAAAGGCGCTCACAATCTTTAACAATTTTTATTTTCAAGAATAAAAAAAAAATCATCAAAAAAGGTGAAAAATGTGCTCCTGACTTGACTCCAAGCCTTCCGCCCTCCGCTGTATCAGGATATTGTTATTATTTGTATTCATTTATGGGGAGTAGAATTTAAATCATTATTAGATTACAATTATTACCGTATTCATCCACACGCATTCAACACACATACACTGCACGCACTTTTCATACAGGGAATTTAATACTTCACACATTGTTATGCACCATATATACAGTCAATGTTACACACATGTAAACATATTGCAGGTTAGACTTGGCTAATAAACATCCTCCATTCGGCTTTACATACATTTTGACAGCAATCTGTCTCGAGACTTTTTTTATCCAATTATCTTCGATATCATGTTGTGATAATTTAGTTTAAATTGCTGTATTTCGTTCAATGTAATTATAGTAGCACTACATTTTAATAATTATTTTAAGTTATGAGTTCTTACCTTATGAGATTGGGGGGAAAAGAGAGCCGTCGGAGGCGCACAGATGGCTGCAGTAGAATGAAGCGGGAGCGCTATATACACAGTCAATGAGCAGATTAGCCTTTAGCTTAGCTAGCCAGGTTTAGCATCAGAGCTAAAGGCGCGGGAGCAGAATGGGCGGGATTACGACAGAAATACACGCCCAGCGAGGGCCAAGCAGGGCCGAGTCTACAGGAAAGATCCCGCCCTTACGCCCTTTTTAGGAACATGCTGCGTCAGAACCGGGGAGGAGGAGTCTGTAAATCCGCCATGATTTTCATTCAGGATTTTGTCACACATTTTGGTAAACGGGTAGGAGTGCGGAAACGCTGTCCATTATTTATACAGTCAATGGGCTCAACTCCGAAAACGAAAAGTCGGAATTGAAACTGTAAACTGAGGACTGAAAGCAAAGGGGGAGAGAAACGTACAAACTGGCCAAAAAAAGATTGAAAATACAAAACAGCAGTAACTTTTTTTCCATTTGGTTACAGTTTTAGGTTTATAGATTTTTTATTCAAGTTTTCAATATTGATTCAAATTTACAATATTTTTTTTCATATTTACAGGGTTTTTTTCAAGGTTAAAATTTCTTTTTCAAATTTTCAAATTTTTTTTTTTTATTTTCAATTTTTTTTTCAAATTTTCAATTTTTTTTTCAAATTTACAAGGATTTACAAGGACAGTTCAAAACTGTTTTCAAATTTACTTTTTTTTTTCAAATTTACAATGTCTATTTTTCAAGTTTACAATCTATTTTTCCTTCACTTTAAGCTGATCCTGATTTGACCCCATAATTAGGCTTCAGCCAGCTTCATGACATTTTGCACAGAAACACATCTTTAGAAGACAGAACCTTTCTCCTTCCTGAATGGTATGATGGCAGGACATTCCCATGGTTTTTTAAAAAATATATAATTGGCAGGCACCTTCTGGATTCTGAAAGTGGGGCTAAAAATATTCAGGATTAGACCTACTCGCAAACACTGCAGATGCAGTGGGATGCACACATACATACACGCTCACATACAATCAAGGGAAGATAGGTAGATATATACATATCAACTGTCAGCAAGCAAGCAGCTGACAGCGATGCACAGTGCCAGGCAAATTTAATATTACAGAGATCCCCATTGGAATGTTGCTATCTCTGGTAGTAAATATTATGAAGCCACACAGGAAACAAAATTAAATTGAAATCAAAATGACAGTGACATCCCAAGTTCTAAAATAAGGCATCAGCAGGTGACAGCTGTGAAAAGTGAGAAATGTGTTCTTGTTTCTTTTTGGTAAATGTTTTACTCATGATTTATTATATTTGATGATTTTTTTTTTTATCAAGTTACAAATCTCAGTTCATCAAACAAAGTGGAAAATGCTTGTCACTCTGACATATATATGTATATATATATATATATATATATATATATATATATATATATATATATATATATATATATATATATATATATACATATATGTATATAAATATGAAATATATATATGTCAGAGTGACAAGCATTTTCATATTACATATTTATATATATATATATTGTTGTATTCTACTTTTTTGAGGCTATTTTTTATTATGCAGTACATATGTTTTAATTATATCTTTTTTAAGCTTTAGAAGTAATAGGCCTGTTTATATTATTCAGGGTAGTAAAACATGACTCTGTTACCAGTATTTTATAGGGTTGAAGGTTTTAAGTAAACAAACTCTTGAGTAAAGATATGAACTGAAAGCAGGGAGGATCAGCTATAACTCTAGTTCATGTTACAACCCAGTAAATGGTACTCATGGTACGGTTAGGAGACCTGGAGAAAATAAATGACCTGTCAAGATGTAGGAGGAGACAGGAGTCATGTGATATGTTCTTTGTTCTTTTTGAAATAAATATGATACAGCCTTGTAAGAGAACGAGTCAGTCAGATCTTGTCTGACTCCCATCTGCAGGTGCGTCTTTTTCAAACCAGATATCTGATCGTGTGTGTTTTTGTTACTCTTTGTCTCTCAGTTCTGGGTCTTATTTTGAAACAGATTCCGCTGTGGTTTTGGAGTTCGGCGCCCCCACCTCTCTGAGCAGGAAGTGAGTTGCAGAGCACATTATGAGAAGAAGCCGACAAAATATATATATATTTTGTCGGCTTCTTCTATATATATATATATATATATATATATATATAATTTATATATATATATATTAAAGCTGCCTTCAAGGAATAGATGATCATTGTTGACGATGCCATCAGTCTTATGTAAAATTATGTAATTAATGTTAAGATTTTTTCAACCTTTTTTTTAAATCTGCAGGGTTTCTACAAGGCAAGGCAAGGCAAGGCAAGGCAATTTTATTTGTATAGCACACTTTCAACAGCAGGGTAATTCAAGGTGCTTTACATGATTTGGTGATTTAAAAAAAACACATGGCATATAACATTGGAAATTAAAAGTAAAAGAAACACACATTACACATGATACACAAATCAAAAAAGCAAGAGAGCATGAACTCATTTCATACATATGACATCAAGCATTTACTCGAAGGCAATTCTAAACAGATGGGTTTTTAGTCTCGACTTAAAGCAGTTCAGAGTTTCAGCAGCTCTACACTCGTCAGGAAGTCTGTTCCAGATAAGGGGAGCATATAAACTGAAAGCTGCTTCTCCATGTTTAGTTCAGAGTCTAGGGATGTTTAGTAGGCTAGAGTTGGAGGACCTGAGTGGTCTTGGTGGTTGGTACCGTGACAACAGTTCTTCAACATATTTTGGTGCTAAGCCATGTAATGATTTCTAAACTAGTAGGAGTATTTAGATGTCTATTCTCTGAGCTACAGGGAGTAGCTCAGAGGACTTTAGAACTGGGGTGATGTGCTCTACTTTCCTGGTTCTAGTGAGGACATGAGCGGCAGCTTTCTGGATCAGCTGCAGCTGTCTGATTGACTTTTTAGGCAGACCTGTGAAGATGCTGTTGCAGTAATCAATCCGACTAAAGATAAACGCATGGTTGAGTTTTCTAGGTCCTGTTGCGACATTAGTCGTTTAATTCTAGAAATGTTCTTCAGGTGATAGAACACTGACCTTGTGATTGCCTTTATGTGACCCTGGAGGTTCAGGTCTGAGTCCATTACTACACCTAGGTTTTGAGCCTGTTCAGTAGTTCCTAGCTGTATTAACTGAAGCTGTGTGCTGACTTTGATCGTTCCTCCTTGGGTCCAAAAACAATTACTCCAGTTTTGTTTCTATTCAGCTGGAGAAAGTTATGGCACATCCATCCATTTATTTGGTCAATGCATTGATTTAGGGTTTGAATGGGTTCAGAGTCACCTGGTGACATTTTAATGTAGAGCTGAGTATCATGCGTGTAGTTATGGTAGCTAATGTTATTGGTTGCTATAATCTTGCCTAGTGGGAGCATGTCGATATTAAATTAGAGGGGCCCCAGGATGGAGCCCTGGGGCACCCCACATGTGATTTCTGTTCGTTCTGATGAAAAGTTTCCTATTGAAACATAGAAGTCCCTGTTCTTTAGGTAAGACCCGAACCAGCCAAGAAGTGTACCAGAGAGTCAGACCCAGCTCGCCAGTCGTTCCAATAAAATATCATGATCAACAGTGTCAAATGCTGCACTGAGGTCCAACAGAACCAGCACTGTGGTTGTACCACAGTCTGTATTTATGCGGATGTCATTGAATACTTTGACGAGGGCAGTCTCGGTGCTGTGGTGAGCACGGAAACCAGACTGAAAAACATCAAAACGGTTTGTCATTGTTAGGAAGCTATTTAACTCCTGAAAAACAGCTTTTTCAATAATTTTACTGATGAATGGAAGATTAGAGATTGACCTGTAGTTCTGCATTAATGTATTGTCCAGATTTTACTTCTTTAGCAGTAATAACTGCTGTTTTTAGAGCCTGAGGGAAGACACCTGATAGCAGGGATGAGTTCAATATTTGAACAAGATCAGACCCAATAACAGGAAGAACTTTCTTTAGAAAAGCTGTGGGTAGGATATCTAGACAGCTGAAGGAGGAGCTTAATTGGATAATGATTTTTTTCAAGGCTGTTCTGGTTTACTTCATGGAATTCAGACATTTTCTCTACATTGTTGTTGATTGGGAATGGCACTGGTTGTGAGTTCGATATTGAGGTACCGATTGACCATCTAATTGTTAGAATCTTTTCAGTGAAAAAGCTGGCAAATTCATTGCAGGCCCTGGTAGAGTTTAATTCAGGATTAGTTAGTCTTTCCACTGTTGCAAATAGAGTCTGTGCATTATTAATGTTTCTGTTGATGATTTCAGAAAAGAACGATTTCCTAGCATCTTTTATAGTTAGCTGATATCTATTCAGTCTCTCTTTGTAGATCTCACAGTGAACCTGGAGTCGAGTTTTCCGCCATTTTCTCTCAGCTCGTCGACACTCTTTTTTTCCACTATGTACCAGTGGATTACCTGTCCACGGAGACTTCTTTCTACCTGAGACTACTTTCACTTTAGTTGGAGCAATGGAATCCATGATGTCTGAGATTTTCGCAAGGAAATTATCTACCAACTTTTTTACTGAGTATGAGTTGGGAGATGAGGGGGATGTGGTGGAAGGGTAAATACGTTTAAAGGTTTTTACTGAACTCTCCCCTAGAAAATGCTTTTTCATAGTGGTCTTACTGTGGCTGGATAATTTAGCAGATATGGTACTTTCAAAGAAAATACAGAAATGGTCAGATAATGCAATTTTAATTACCGAGATGTTGGAAATATTTAAACCTTTGCTGATAATTAAGTCCAGAGTGTGTCCTTTATTGTGTGTTGGTTGTTTGACATGCTGGGTCAGGCTGAAGTTGTGGAGAGTATCATCTAATGTTTTTGCTTGTCTGTCTTGGGGGTTGTCGGTATGGATGTTAAAATCCCTCACAATGATTAGTTGGTCATAGTCGATACATATTACAGAAAGAATGTCATTGAAATCATTTAAGAAGTTAGAGTTAAGTTTTGGTGGTTCATATAAACTTAGAAATAAAGCTTTGCTAGGCTCATTTATCTGGGTGGCTAGGTATTCAAAAGAATCAAACGTTCCCAGAGTTACCTTTTTAAAGTTCATTGAGTTGTGAAAAATGGTGGCTACACCTCCACCTCGTCTGTGTTTTCTGCTCTCGCTTAAGAAATTGAAATTTGGAGTAGATTCTATTAATGCAGTTGTTTCGTTTTCATCTAGCCAAGTTTCTAATAAAAAGGGCATGTAAATTATGCTCAGTGATGAAGTCATTGTTAAGACAAGACTTCCCGAATAGAGATCTAATGTTTAATAAAGCTAACTTAAGTATTGTTATGATGGGCAGCTGAACCTTCTGACAGGTCATTAATTTGAGATTTTGTTTAATATGAGAGCGTGTGGTTAACGGTTTATGTTTCTTGCTGCTGATAATTGCTGGTATGCTAAGTTCAGGGGGGGGGGGGGGGGGTCCCAGGCGTTTGGTGTAGTCTAAGTTTAGGTGTTAATTGTGTCCCAAATTTGATTTGCTCGTTCAGTCTGTCTGTAAAGTTTCTAAATGGAGACTCATTTGATGTGGCTGAGTCACAGGAAGATGAAGACTTAATCTCTGATGGTTGTTCATCTGTTCGGTCCTGTGGTGTCATCATGACTTGCTGTTTTTGTTCTCTGATATCCATGGGCGCCTCAAGGTAAGCTTTTGGGAGCAAGTGTTTTGCTTTCTGATTTTGATCAGAAAAAATGTTTGCTGCTAACAGCCTTACTCCGGCCTTGTTAAGATAACGTTGGCCTTTGAACAGATGGTTAGTACTTGCAAATACTTTGAAATTATTAATAAATGTGAACGACTTCTCAGCTGATTATTTCTTCAACCATTTATGGAGCATGCAGAGTCTGCTAAATCTTTCATCATTCCCTTCAGGGACTGGTCCGCTGATGAGGATGTTTACGTTAAGTCCATCAAGTCTCTGTAGGAGATCAGAAAAGTCTCTCTTCAGAATCTCTGATTGTCTCATCGCGATATCTGCTGATCCAGCGTGAATGACAAGCTTTTCCAAAGCAGGATGTTGGTCCAAGATTTTTGGGATTTATTTCTGATATTTCTCTCACTGTATTTTTGTAGCAGCTATAAACTCTGGTGTTCTTGCTACAAAAAGCCTCAATTCCATTAATTGATCCGTCTTGTATGATAACAATCTTTGCTGGGGGGGCTCTTACTTTGTTATGTGTCCGTTTGATGCGACTGGGTTTCTCCTGGTGGCTTTGACTGGTCCCGGGGGCTGCGTCATATTTCAGGGAACTCAGGGCTGTGAATCTGTTTTTAAGCGGGATTCCAGGTGGAGAAATATCTCTTGTTTGTTGTTGAAACCTCTTTTGTTTAGTTTTAGCAGAAGCGGCAGGTCTGGGTACAGAGCTTTCTCTGTGCCGGAGTTTCTTTAGTTTTTTCTTCCTCGGAGAACAGGCTGTGGTTGATGATTCCATGCGTTTTAAAGCTGGCCAGTCTTCATTAGAGTGCGGAGTTCTGCCACCCAGGTGCCGGTAGGGAGTCTCTGTGACACGGTTAGACCGATGTAACACAGGGCTGATAGGCTGTTCCCTGTGTGAATTCAACGGTAAAGTTGTGTCGTTTCCATAATCAGCGTGGAGATCAAAATTAATTTCTAGATGACGTAGCGTCGTTTCAATGCCCTCAATTCTGTGGAGGAGTTTTTCAAAATCCTCAGCTGAGCAAAAAGCCATGTTGATAAGTCCATAAAAAAGGAATCCAAGAAGAGATCCGGTCCAATACAGTAACTCCAGGGGCTGGGTAGATAAAGTAACTAAGAAAAGGTTAAGAAAAGAAGACAAGAAAAGCAAACAGAAAAGAAAATAAAGTGAACGGATCTGGAGAGAGACAGAGAGCAGCTGCTCCTCCTTCAGCAGTCAGACAGGTCTTACAGTACTTGTCTTATTCATTTGAGGGTTTAATTGATTAATTTGAACCATTCCTTTCTTATCGGCATTAATATACTCAGTTTTGGAAATTACAACTGCTGTAGATCAGTAGTTTGCATTTGGATTGTTCCTGATCTTAAAAAAAAAGCATTTGGTACGATCAATCTCAATACACTGATTAACAAACTGGCATGGTACAAGGAACTGAGAGGGACCGTATAACACTGGATCATCAAGTAACATGAAAGCATTTGTGAGCATTTGTTTCTCAGCGATCTGTACTGTGTCCAAAGTTCTTCATTTTGTAATTAAATGCTAAAATTATATTGTAGATGATTTCTTTTCAAAAGTTATACAACTTTACATGTTTGTAGGTGACACAATTTTTTTTTTGCTCTGATGAAGCATAAAAGCAAGTAGTGGAAAAATTACTGTATAAATGTGTAAACCAAAAAAAAATGGTTGGATAGCCAAACGATGGTTGTTGAACACAGCCATGAACAAAGCCCAATTCCTGTTAATTTGTGAGCATAGTACGATTTCTCAAAAAGAGATACGATACATGTGGATGAAGTTATTTGTGAATGCTTGGTGTAATGATAAATATCTAAATAAACTGGAAATGTCATTTAAAACATGTACAAAAACAAAATACAACAACAAAAAGCATCATTGTTTTAAATAAATCCTAATATATTGTGGATCACAAATCACTCAGCATGTTATGCTGTCCATTAGCAAGATCATGTTTTAATTACTGTACAAACAATTTATAAGGAAATACCTACAAAACGACAATATTTTCAGCAACTTTTTTTCTTGTGGTGATGAAGGAGATAATTTGACCAAAGAATTGAATTTAAAATACGTTTTTGTCCAGAGAACACTGAAACACTGTGTTCTCTGAACAAAGCAATGTGTGAATTAATGGCAGTATTCATGATATACTCATGATATTTAGATTAGTCCGGACCATATAGGACTTTCTCAATAAAGTTGAACATATGAAAGCAGTTAGGCAGGTTAGCGATATCTTCCCAGTCTTATGCTTGCTCAGTATGAGGGATTGCTGAAGGATTCCTGTGGTTGGAAAGTCTGCATCAACGGGGCCCAACCTCACGCCAATGACTGACGCAATCTGCTGGGATTCCTTAAATAGGAAACTTTTTAACTGATTGGAATGTTTGTATAAATGTATTGAAATGACTTCTTGTTAAGTGCCTTGAGATGACATCTGTTGTGAATTGGCGCTATATAAATAAACTGAATTGAATTGAATTGAAAAGAAATCCAGAAAAGCATCAAATAGAATATTTACTCACTTCTTACTTTCTGTAATCATAATTTTCAGCTTCAATATTTGCTCAGTCAATGTTAAAATTAATTGATATTCACTTAATGAAAGCATGCGTCTTACCTTCATGGGTGAGTTGCTTAAACTAAGTGGTGTGTAACCTAATGCCTAATGGCTTTATTAGAGCTGGTAAAATCTGTGCTAAATTAAAGTTTGACATTCTCTGCCTTATTGCTGTCACATTTTCATCATTTCATCATTGTGCTTTTCATTCAACTACAGTGTCACTTGTCTCTTCCTGCTCTCCGCGAGGATGGACGCTTTTCTCTTTCCCTCCCTACTGTTGTCTACTTCTGCATTCTTTTGTCTCGTCAACTATTTTTGGAGCCTCTCTTTGCATTCTCCTCCGGATAGAACAACTATGGTTCTGGATCTGGTTCTGGTCAGCTGGTCTCTTGATACAATTAATAAAAAAATTTCCCGGAGAACGGCTAAAAGGGAGAGCCGAGTTGTTCCGATGGAACATCGTGGAGGATCTTGTGTCTCTCACTTTTGGCCATCGAGGACGTTGGAAACATTTATATAATTGGATTCATGATAACCGGATATCTGCTGATTATCGCAGGTGGATTTTCTGAGGTATCGTAAACTTCAAGCTTAAAGGCAGCAATTGGCAGGCTGCCTGGGCTACAGGAAGGTTGCTGTGCTGTCAACACTCAGACTATTTGTGATGTGCGAGCAAAATTGGACTCGTTTCACTGCTTGGGTAATAACTTGGAGAAGTTCTCAGCCGGCTGGAAGGTAATCTGACCCACGATTTGGCCATTTGGACTGAACTCGGACCACTGACAGACTCTAAGGCAAGAGAAAAAGTGATCTTCGCCTGTCTCTAAAACAACAACTTCTTATCTACTGGAATTCGACTCCCTGGTCTTGGTAGACCAAACAAAAACTCCCTTGGATGTGTGTGCAAAAGGACGCTCCATCCCACCCCACTCCCCCATCCCCCACATGAGCCTGTGAGCTCCCTGACTCAGCCCCAAGGTCGTATATTACATCACAGGCGACAGACTCTGGGATTGAACTGAGAGGAGTTTCATTGTCTCACATTAATGCACACATACATGCACGCACGCTCACGCCATAGCTACAGACATGCACGCAGTCCTGGATTTCAACATGCTTGCGGTACCCTAAGACTCCTGCCCACTCTTCAGACAGCGAAATGATGGGCGCGTGCTTTGGATGGCCGCGACCGGTTTCTCTGTACGGAGGGTTCCCGAACCTCCCCCCCCGTCCCATTTGTGTTCTCATATGTTATGACCGATACATGTGCTTATATGTTTCTGCAGTGGTTTTTTTCAGCACCTCGGCTCGGCTCCCTGTAGGGGGCTGGGCTGAGTTGCCTTTTTTCCCCCCTGTTCACCCCCCCTCCTATTGTGAATCATTTCTATCTGCTAAAAGGGGCGCTGGTAAAGCCGGCTGCTACCGCGGTCTTCCAAATCCTGTAATGTGTTAATGTTTGTAATTGTTTGTATGATCTTGGATTGGTTGTACCGAAACTTAATTTCCCCATGGGGATTATTAAAGTATCTCTTATCTTATCTTATCTTTGTCACATTACTTCAAAACATGTCCTTGCTTCAACAAACTCTAATGTGGTCAGCAGAATCGTACAAGCGCCTTGTTTTCTGAGAGGTAAAACGTGTTGTTTCAGCTTAAACCCCCCAAAAAATTGACATTCCTGTTAAAGATCTCTGCAGCTCATATTATTTGTATGTAGCGATTTACCAAAAATATAATATTTGCAGTTGCTGGAGGAGAAAGTATTGTTGTTCTTTTTTTTTAAAGTGACCCATTCAGCAGCTTTGACCTATCTAAGTCTCTTGCAAAAAAAGTGGCGCAGTTGGTAGCACTGTTGCCTTGCAGCAAGAAGGTCCTGGGTTCAAATCCCAGCCTGGGGTCTTTCTGCATGGAGTTTGCATGTTCTCCCTGTGCATGCGTGGGTTCTCTCCGGGTACTCCGGCTTCCTCCCACAGTCCAAAAACATGACTGTTAGGTAAATTGGTTGCTCTAAATTGCCCTTAGGTATGAGTGTGTGCGTACATGGTTGTTTGTCCTGTATGTCTCTGTGTTGCCCTGCGATGGACTGGCGACCTGTCCAGGGTGTACCCTGCCTCTCGCCCCTTGACAGCTGGAGATAGGCACCAGCCGCCCCGCAACCCTACATAGGATGGACGGGTATGGAAAATTAATGGATGGATGGACTAAGAATCATTACCATGAAATGCATTACTAATGCATTTATGTTTCAAATTCTTAAAAGGATTCTTCAAAATAGTAAAATTAAAATTCTTGTAAACATTGTAAGGACCTATTACCATGCTGAATGCGGCCCAAAAAAAAATCTGACTTTTATCCTCAACTTCTATCTAAAAAAGTCAAAGTCGTTAATGCAAAGGCTCTGCTATGACCCTTTAAGCAGAAGTAGAAAGCAGTGCACCACCAGTTATTTTCAATAAGAAACACTAAGAAAACAAAATATGAAGCATAGCATACAGTATAAAAGTACAATTGTGATAAGAAATAGCTTAAGTGAATGCTCTTTTTCAAATATTTTTTGTGGAAAAGGAATGTTATTCGAGTTTGATTCAAAAAATAAAAAGAGTCTCGCTTAACTCATTGCCGTTCTTATTTCCTGTGGGTGAGACATAGCAACATAATGCGTTTTTCTTTGTGTGTGTGTGTGTGTGTGTGTGTGTGTGTGTGTGTGTGTGTGTGTGTGTGTGTGCAAGCGTGTGTGTGTGACATCTTTACTATGTACATATACATACTATACATCATTTAAAAGCTGAGATTCTTGAGATTCCAATTAAGTATGCCTATCAAGGATATGATCATCACTGTAGACTGTAGACACAGTAAAAGCGTTTGTCAAACCACTGTAAAATATGTAATATAATGTCCAGTTCACTGTTCGAAGCCTCATATCATTGACAGAACAGAGCCATACATCATATTTTTAGGACCAAGTCCTTAGGCAAGGCTTTGTTTTCAAAGTGTGTCTGAATTTTATTTTTAAAGCTCAAGTAAAGTAAAAATATTTTTTTTTCTGATTGGTATAAGGGGTGCCCAACCCTGGTCCTCGAGATCTACCATCCAGCAACTTTAAGGTGCATTCCTTGTCATCACAGCTGAATCAAATGAAGGCCTCCTTACCAGGCCTCTGCAGAGCTGACAGACTGCTGATGAGGGAATTGAACAATTTGATTCAGGGCCACATTTTATTTGACATGGAAGCTTTATGCATGCATTAAACTATTCTCAAACCATTGCCATGGCAGGCAAAACTAACACTGATTGTCTTCATACCCTAAAACGTATCAATAAATGCTTCAGTCAGTAAAAACAAAGCATGGTAAACCGACTGTTTTACAAAGAGTGTGATATCCAAGTAATAAAGTAAATATGCTCACTGTTCCTTAGGAATTGTCAATGATAAATCTTCACAATTACAGCATCAACAATATTTGAAAAATATTTCCAAACTGACGGGTTTTAAAGGAAAATTTTGGTGCGTAATTTTTTTATTGACTTAGAACTCTTAGAACTCTTGCAAATACACACAGTTTATTATGCAGGTGGTTAATTATGGCCAGCGACTGATTTAACTTCACCCCTCTCCATCAGGACAATATGCACGCTGAAAGCGAAAGGTAACATCTCCCTTGGGAGGAAAGTTATTAGATTAGTTTGAGAGAAGGGTTTCACCAATGGCCCCTGTAGGGCAAAGTGATTCAGCTCTGAAGACAGATTGTGTGCAATTAATGTCCATTTGTTCCAGCCCTGTGTCCCCTTCCCGTTCTAGAGGACCTGGTAATAGAACAAGCTTGCTGGCTTTCATCTGGCTGCTGTTGTCTTTGAGCTGTTTTTCTTTGTCCCCTTCTTTTTGTTTTCTTTACCTCTCACTTTCTATCTGTATCTTCCTTCTAAGTCTGATCTTTATTTTCCTTCGCTATCACACTCTACACTTTTTGTGTTCATTAAATACACTTAAATCTATATCTCCTCTCGTTCTTCTATTTACCTTACCTTCTGTCCGTTGCCATTTTAGAAACTATCTCTTCTTTAGACCCTTCTTTCCTTCATTCACTCTGGGTGAGCCAATTACATGCCTTCGAGCTTCCACCTAAGGGCCTCTCCTTCTTGGAAGCATGAATCCCCTTCCCCCATCCCTCATGGGCTTCTGTAAAGGACCCAGAGGAACCCAGCACTTGCAGGATATATAGACAAGCAGAATTACCTAATACAGTGCAAAGGAAAAGAGAATGGTATCCAAACAACTCAGTCCTCAACTAATATATTGTATGAACAAGATCTATTGCCTCGTCTTTTGTCTTGCCTGTGTAGTCAATGCACTTAAATAGACTTGCAGCTCTATTTTGAAGCTCTTTTGTGGTCTGTTTGGAGGTAAGGTATATCTGCAAGCACACTAAACAAAAGCAGATTAAAAAAAATACATTTTGAGCTGACATTTAAACGAAGCCACTGAGTCCGCTGATCTCAGTGACAGAGGAAGAGAGTTCCAGAGTCTTGGAGCCACAGAAGAAAAAGCTCTGTCTTCTTTAGTTTTCAGCTTTGTGTTGGAGATCATAAGCAGGCCTTGATCACAGGACCTCAAGGACTTGATGAGGATATAGGGATGCAGTAGTCAACTGATATAAATTGGTGACTGTTCATGCAGAGCTCTCCTCATCAAAACCAGGATCTTGAAATGCATTCAAAAATATACCAGGAGCTAATGTAGCTGCATTAGCAGTGGGGACACATAATGACCTTTTTGGAGATGCAGTCAGGAGCATTTCAGCAGTATTTTGTATCGATTGCAGCCATTCCAGGGAAGTTTTGGTTAGACAGAACACCACTAGGGAGACCAGTTGTAAAATGACATAGTATTTTTATTGAAATAATGTAAATGATGATTGCTGGAACCAGGAACATTGCATGAAGGAATGGAGGTGCGAGAAACCGTAGGAAGGGAAGTCCACAGGTGAGTATTGTTCTTTGAATATTTCTGACAGTCTGATAGTACTTGCTAACTTGCTCCAGGTGATGGAGAGGACACCAGGGATAAGAGCTAAGAGTCCAGGATGTCTGCAAACAACAGCTGATGTTTCCTGGGAGACACGGAGGAGAGGGATTCTGAGAGCATAGAGGTTGAGCTTGGAACTGGATCATGGTCGCGGAAAATGAGGAGCTTGAAGGCTGCCAGTCATGGAATGGAGACCAGAGCTAACAGAGAAGCAGATGAAACGGATCACAAGGAACAGACTGGGTGTGACCTTGGAAGGAGCACAGGCACGTTTTAGACAGGTAAATCACAGGAGAATATTGCTTAACATGAGACACTAGAGGCTTTCTCAAAAGACAATTACTGTCTGGTTTGCTGTCTGTGTGCGATTTAAACGTCTCTTCCCTTAACCTGTCTTCTACTTTCTCTTCCTCTTCTTTTGTGGTCTCGGCCTGGTTTGCCTGATCAGTGAGCCCTTTGGTCATTCATAAGTAGTCAGTCTGTGGCGGCAACGTAGTGCGATCAGGTGTTTTTCACAGAAGATAATGTGATGGGTGGATAAGGGGTTTGGGGAGGTGGTGCCCGGGCTGTCGACGTGCATAAATCATGAAAAGGGAGGGTCCATGGTAAACAGACAAAATAGCTTGGACGAAACGTGTTTTTTTATTCTGATGAAAGCCTCGTTCCTCGAGTCTTTGAGGAGCTGCTCCAAAAGGTGTCTGTCCTTCACGGTCCCAGTGAACTGTCTGGCAATCTGTTGTTACTTACATTTTAAATACTGTTGCCAGTCGGGGCTCAGTTTACATTCCACACATCGAATGTGTACGAATGTACAGGTCCTCCGCTCACACCAAGGGACAAACTCCGCCAGTCAAATGTGAAGCCATTTCAGAAGTGATAAAAATCGCAGTTCCCCCCTCATCCACTAGATGCTGGCTCCAGAAAGTAGCAAATTCCCATCCATCCATCTATCCATTTTCTCTACCCATCCATCCTATGCAGGGTTGCGGGGGGGCTGGTGCCTATCTCCAGTAGCCATGGGGCAAGAGGCGGGGTACACTCTGGACAGGTCATCAGTCGATCGCAGGGAAAGTTCCAATTGACTCCCATATTTAAAAGCCAACTTCACAGCAGAAATAAATATATTTACAGCCTGATTCAAAAACCAGTTCAAGTTTAATAGGTCAAGTCTACTGTCATGACAACTCTGAGGGGGATTATTTTTTTTATAACTCATCCATTTAGATGTAATTTAAGCCAAAAAATATGAATAATTAAGGGCGTGTCCTTTTGATTGACAGATCTCAGATGAGCCGTCAGCGCTAGCAGTAGCGTTTTTTGGGGGGGGCTAAAAGTGCCTGCTAACCTCCGTTAGCTCGTAGCTACATCGGCTCAGAGTTTGATAGGTGTCAATCATCCGCCCCCACCCTCAGAGCCCCACTCTCAGCTCAGACTCTTTGTCTATTCTTTTTATTTTCCGTGCGTGACAAGACACGCGATGCGCCCAGGACGGCAGTGGTGGGAACCACCCACTGAGCTTCAATTCAGCTCTTCAGAAACCTAAGGGTGACGTTACAGAGTTTCTGTGGCTCACACAGGAGACCTGGTAGAACTTTCTGGAGAGGTGGAGAAAAGCAGAAAGACAGACAAAGAAAAACAAACAGACAAACACCCCAGACTCTTAAAATTAACAAATTATGGTCATGACTGTTTTAAAAATAGGCCCTTAGTAATTATTCCAAATCTATGTTTGCCTTATGGTCATGTGCAGCAGAACATAATGGATTTATTTATTTTTCTCTCCATATTACTGGAGACTTACTCACTCAGTGGGGCAAAAGATGTACTGTAGAAAAGGCGATTGGTCTGCTGGTGAGTTTCTGTGCAGGTTAACCAGTTAGATGTTAGGGGTTTTTGTTTAATAAGACATCGCAGCAGTTGAAGTTATTTCATGATAAACGTTAGTACAAAAAGCAACAAAAAAAAGATATTTATATTTTATGATTACAATTTTATTTTATTTTTATTCTCCAATTTAATTAATATGAATAAAAAATAATTATTTGATTTCCTTGATTTCAATTTTACTCATCATCACATAAGTTACTGTTAGCTGTCAATGTTAGGAATGTAATTTAGAACCCCTTCTATGGAGAAAGTGTAAAAACCGATGTATGAACCAGAAAAGATTGGAAAGAATAGAAGAGAACAGTAAGGAAGAAGATTAATAATGTCTTTAAATGGTAAATGTTAATTAATTTACTACTAGTTACAGAATGCCGTATGCCGTAGTCCCAGGGACAACCAAAGTTGTCAGTTGGACCCACACCAGTTTTTAAAACCCTGCTCTGGCTCCCTGTTTGGCAAAGGATAGAGTTTAAAATGGTGTTGATGTTACGTACAGTAGGGCAAAATAGCATTTGGCAGCCACCAATTGTGCATGTTGCCCCACTTAAAAAGATGAGAAAGGTCTGTAATTTTCATCCAGGAAATCACATTGTACAATTTAAAACATTTATTTGTATAATGGTGCAGAAAATAAGTATTTAGCACCTACAACCAAGCAACAATTCTGGTCCTCAAAGACCTGTTACGTCTTCTTTAAGAAGCTCTTCTATCCTATGTATATAAGACACCTGTCCATACGTTCACAGTCAGACTCCAACCTCCACCATGGCCAATACCAGGGAGCTGTCTAAGAACACCAGGGACAAGATTGTACACCTGCACAAGACTGGGATGAGCCAATCTACGATAGGCAAGCAGCCTAGTGAGAAGAGATCAACTGTCACTCTCTCTCGACCTGGGGCTCCATATAAGATCTCACCTTATGGGGTACACATGATCTTGAGAACGGAGAGGAAACAGCCCAGAACTACATAGGGGAAAATGGTCAATGACCTGAAGAGAGCTGGGACCACAGTAACAAAGGTTGCTACTAGTAAAGCACTACATTGTCATGGAGTAAAATCCTGCAGTCCCCCTACCTAAACCAGTCCAGGCCTAAAGATTTCCAGAGACCATCTGGATGATCCAGAGGAGGATTAGGAGAATGTCATGGCCAGATGAGACCAAAATAGAACTCTTTGGTATAAACGCCGCTCGCCGTGTTTGGAGAGGGAAGAATGCTGAGTTCCATCCCAAAAGCACCATACCCACTGTGAAGCATGGGGGTGGAAACTTTATGCTTTGGGGTTGCTTTTCTGCAAAGGGGGCTGATCTGTATTAAGGAAAGGATGAATGGAGCCATGTTTTGTGAGATTTTGGGCAAAATCCTCCTTCCATCAGAGAGAGCATTGAGGATGAAACATGGCTTGATTTTCCAGCATGACAATGATCCCAAACACCCCGCCTAGGCAATGAAGGAGTGGCTACGTAAAAAGCATTTCAAGGTTCTGGAGTGGCCAAGCCAGTCTCCAGACATCAATCCAATAGAGAATCTGTGGAGGGAGTTGACAGTCTGTATTGCACAGCAACAGCCCCCAAAACATCACAGCTCTAGAAAAGATCTGCATGGAAGAATGGGCCAAAATACCAGCGACAGTGTGTGAAAACCTGGTGAAAACTTACAGTAAGCGTTTGACCTCTTTCATTGCCAACCCAGACTAGATAACAAAGGATTGAAGTGAACTTTTGTTATTTACCAATTATTTATTTTCTGGCCTATTATACAAAAAAAGTCTTTAGAAATCATACAATGTGATTTCCTGAATTTTTTTCAAATTCTGTCTCTCCTAGTTGAAGTGTACCTATAATACAAATTACAGACCTATCATCTTTTTAAGTGGGAGAACTTACAGAAATTTGCTTGTCAGGCATGAACCGTGCAGATCCCTCAGGCCATGAGAGACCTATTTACTTAGTGTTCCCAGAACCAGAAATTAAGAAGGGCTGGTATTTAGTCGCTATGCTCTTCAGCTCTAGAACCAAAAAGCCAAAAATGGCATCTTTGAATCACCATATCACCAAAATAACAACCCTTTGACAATATCACCATGCTAAGCTCTTATCAAAGTTTGCCAGGTCATTGTCTCCCTGGTCCTTCCATTACAAATATAAATGTGTGCAGTTCGAGTTTTTTTCCCCAACTCTGCTGGGAACTGATTTGGAACCATGTGCATTAGTTTGTTGGAGAGTAAGATTTTACTTTCTCACCACAGTCTATTCAGGTGGGTCAGGCTTAGATATGTGAAAAAGCCCCTCATTTTCACTGTTAAGTAGGATAGAGGATCTGTTATAACGTGGGCCTCTTTCTCTTCTTTTCTGAACTCATTGAAATACAAGACAATATTTAATTCAAATATGTAAATTTGAAAAATGGGCTTCTATTTAGGTATTTCAGTTGAAAAATAACCCAAAATGTAAGTCCACATCAAAACAAAAATGCAAAGTCACAGTCCACAGACCTAAATCCTAGAAAAAAAAAAAAAAAGAAAAAAAACTGGGGTTAGCCTAAGAGAAGAGACCTGTGATTCTGGATGATATCTTGAGAGACTACGCAGGGAGAAAGACACCTCTCTCCATGCCTCCGACTTTGTGAAAGGATAGAGTACGGTAAACTATTACTAGCACCCTTTCTGTTAGTAGTTTGTAAGAGTGGCTCTGCTGATTTCCTAATATGAGTTTTTCCCTCAGTGAATAACTGTGGGTTTAATTAAATGTTAGAAATTTCCAACATTTTTAGTATGAGATTTTTCCTGCAGGAACAAATTAGCATAAAGCATATAAAGTTGGCACTTCATATGCACCAGGATGCATAAATACCAAAAACCAACATGAACAGATGTGCTGGAGAAAACTTTCTTCAGATGCTAAACCTACTGAAGGTCATTCAACGTAAAAGGAACCTTCTCCACTAATATCACTGCATCTTTTTTTATCCCTTCAGCCTTCTCCTAAAGCTAAATAGTCCAACACTAAATATCTGTGCTACCCATACAATTAACTCTACATGCAGGTAGCAGCATGAGAGATCAGTCTACAATTTCTCATGAATTTTGATCAACAGATAAGTGACTTGCTGAGTAAAGGAAATTATCAAAAGAAAGTTTTGTTGGATATAAATACATGTATTTACATACCAAGAAAACCCCTTTCTGATTCTTCCATTCAAGCAGTCTGCCACTGCATCCAGTGCATCTCTCTTGAAGTTTTATCAACATATTTGTTTTATGTTTACAGTAATCAGAGTGATTATTTCAAGCCTTGTTAGACTGATGGCTAATTACTGTAATCATTACAAAATTGAATTTTGATTGGTGGAAGACATGTAATTGATTTAAGTTTGTAAAGTTGGAGTTGATTAGGATTCAAATTCACAATTAAGATTTGCAGGGCAGTAAGCGAGCTGAATGTGTTTACAGACTTTGGTAATTTGCACTCTGGAGATGTCCTGGGTGAGATATCCAGAACAGTGTGTGTTGCAATCACCACCCCACACTATCAAAGAGCTTGTGGATATAAGCCCAAGCATATTGACACATTATTATTCCATACACTGTTAAGATTTTCCCACACACAGTGCCGATTTTATTAATGTATGATGTTTACGTAAAAAGTTCATATCTAGGAAAAATAAGGAATGAATCCTACCACACACCGTACTTGGGTTGATGTTAAAACCATACAATTAAATTGCTCTTTACGTGGGATCATGAGACAATCAGATAAAATCAGCCAAGATATGATTAAAAATATTATAGCTCTCCACAAGTCTGACTCATACTTGACTTCATTTCCACATGCAAGTATAAATAGCATGGGAAGGTCCTGCCATAACACAATTCAGGAATAAGATTCAATTCAGTTTATTTATAAAGCACTAATTCACAACAACCTCCATCTGCCACGACTGACTGGGGGTTTGAGAAGACAGAGCAGATACACAAAAAGAACAGTAGCTGCTAATGCACTGTCATTGTTCACAGCAAAAAACCTTTCCGTACCAACATGGGCTGAAAAGCTATTTAGCGAGGAAGAAGCCATTACTCCAAAAGCAATATAAAAAGAACTATAATGCACTTCAGGACGAATACGTTAAGTTTTATAGACATGCTCTGTGGTCGGATGTAGCTAATATTGTTATAGTGTTTAACCACAATCATTATCATTATATTTAAAAGGGGTGTATTATGCAAAATGGACTTTCTGAAGCTTAATATCCTGAGAACCTCTCTTTCCCTCATTAAAAACATACCTGAAGTGTTGCTCTGACCCATTCACTCCTGTTAGAGTGATCTTTGAGTCTCTGCTGGTCTCTGCTGGTAGTTCTCGGGGTTGCTGAAACGCCTGCTCCCACCTATCCCCGGCTTTTCCACCCATCTCCTCCTCCGACCTTACGTACTCAGCCGAGAGCCTCACCCCTGCAGAACTCCCCCACCCCTCCACACCTCACACAACTCCGGCTGAGTCCCAGGTGCAGTAATTATAACACAAAAATATATGTCAATAACGTTAACAAATCAATTAAGACTGGTGTAAGCAAAGCTAACAACACTGACAACTCGTTTTTTTTTAATTAGATTGCAAAACGTAATTGTGACACACACTCTAAACGAGAAGGTGGCGGTAATGCGCGCCAACTGTCATGGCAAACTGAGAAGAAACCGTTAATATCTTATTTTTTAATTATTATTATTCCACAAACCACATTATGCTTTCTGTACACCTAGAGACTTTGAAACGATTTAGAAAAGACTCTTAAAGATTATCAGCTCACATCTAAAGACTTGGGTTAACAGTTTTTTAGTCTCAGACTAAAGATTTTATAAACACTGAATCTGGTTGGGACACTATTTAAGACTACACCTAGGCTATTTTAGCTTCCCGCAAAATTCCTCCCATTATGCTCAGCATTATACAGTTTCTTTATGTGCGAATGTTGTAGCATTCTTTGCCAAGATTAATGTTATGTCAAACAAAGCCTTGCATTCAAAGTGGGTACTGTATCATCAAGTAACTGGTTAACTCATATCTTTTTAATGCAAGGTGTTTATGCTGTACCACTTGCTCCATGCAGATGCACAGATAGCGCTGGTTTGTGCCTGTATTCCAGGGGGCAAGGTTGGCATACACTTTTTAATTTATGGCCCATTACTCAGCCATGGAACACAAATATTGTATTTGTTGAGTATAGACCCTGCCAAGCTCCATAGGTGGCTACAAAACTGTTATTTATAAATATGACACCTATGTTTATAGCCTACTTTCCCGCAGGAACAAAAAAAATTGATATGTGGCAAGGTGCAAGACAATATCATAAACAGGACTTGAACCCACTATCGTCGGCGATGTAAACATTGTTCCATAGCAGTAAAGTACAACCCTGGACAGCCAGGGTACACTGTAAGCGGACAGGACCCCTACACGGTCACATAGTTGAATGAACGGAGGGAACAGATTACGACTCCATGCGCATGGTTTAATAAACAGAGGGTACAGATTCTTAACCCTCAAAAATTATTTCTGCACCTGACCCCTGCCGGGATCTCAGGTTTGTGCTTCCGCTTGTGTGAGAACAGCTTTATTGGTTGTTGATTGATTTACGTCACAACGACTACACTAGGACTTGCGATAATATCAAAATGTTTGATTCAAAAGACTACAGAAAGACTGTCATAAATCGGGTCCACAACTGCAGATTATCCCCTTCCACAAACCACATTAGAAGCAAAGAAAATGTTGATCCCACTCCAATAGTCGGAGTTTCCCTCTTGCCTCGTTCATGCAAACATATGTGGGGCTGAAGCCCCGCCCCTCATGCACGTGCACAAACAAGCGTCAAAACAGTATCACCTGAATGAAGCTGAAAAAATGATGGCATTGAAAAAAGGATTGGCATTGTAAAAAAAAAAAATCACTTTCAGTACAAAAATTTTCACTAGATTTATTTGCAATTCAAAATTAATATTTTCAGTTACAATAATATTTTTCAATGCCAATTTTTATTTTCAATGCCAATATTTATTTTCAGTTTCATTTCAAGGTGATACTGTTCTGATCCTATATTTGAGAGGCACAGGCAAAAATCAAGGCGTCCAATACGGAAGTAAATTTCTTTAAGGTGGATTTGGATATGCAGTGGCTTGCAAAAGTATTCGGCCCCCTTGAACTTTTCCACATTTTGTCACATTACAACCACAAACATCAATCAATTTTATTGGAATTCCACGTGAAAGACCAATACAAAGTGGTGTACACATGAGAAGTGGAACGAAAATCATACATGATTCTAAACATTTTTTACTAATAAATAACTGAAAAGTGGGGTGTGCGTAATTATTCAGCCCCCTGAGTCAATACTTTGTAGAACCACCTTTTGCTGCAATTCCAGCTGCCAGTCTTTTAGGGTATGTCTCTACCAGCTTTGCACATCTAGAGACTGAAATTCTTGCCCATTCTTCTTTGGAAAACCGCTCCAGCTCAGTTAGATTAGATGGACAGTGTTTGTGAACAGCAGTTTTCAGATCTTGCCACAGATTCTCGATTGGATTTAGATCTGGACTTTGACTGGGCCATTCTAAGACATGGATATGTTTTTTTTTTAAACCATTCCATTGTTGCCCTGGCTTTATGTTTAGCGTCGTTGTCCTGCTGGAAGGTGAACCTCCGCCCCAGTCTCAAGTCTTGTGCAGACTCCAAGAGGTTTTCTTCCAAGATTGCCCTGTATTTGGCTCCATCCATCTTCCTATCAACTCTGACCGGCTTCCCTGTCCCTGCTGAAGAGAAGCACCCCCAGAGCATGATGCTGCCACCACCATATTTGACAGTGGGGATGGTGTGTTCAAAGTGATGTGCAGTGTTAGTTTTCTGCCACACATAGCGTTTTGCATTTTGGGCAAAAAGTTCAATTCAATTTTCAATTCAGTTTATTTATATAGCCAAGCAGGATACCAGACCAGGTATATCTTCTATGGAGAGAAAAACACTGAGAGAAAACAAAGTTAACAGCCGAAATAACAGAATGTACGGTAATACAACTGGAGAGTCGTAGTAGAAAAGGAAGTAGCAGAGTGAAGAAAAGTGGTAAGTCTGTCCTCCAGCAGTCTAAGCCTATAGCAGCATAACTACAGAGATAGCTCAGGATGACCTTAGCCTCTCTAACTATAAGCTTTATTAAAAAGGAAAGTTTTAAGCCTGGCCTTAAAAGTAAACAGAGTGTCTGCCTCACGGACTAAAGCTGGGAGCTGGTTCCACAGGAGAGGAGCCTGATAACTAAAAGATCTGCCTCCCATTCTACTTTTAGAAATCCTAGGAACTACAAGTAAACCTGCAGTCTGAGAGCGAAGGGCTCTTTTAGGAACATAAGGAACAATTAGATCTCTGATGTATGATGGAGCTTGATTATTAAGGGCTTTGTATGTAAGAAGAAGGATCTTAAATTCTATTCTGGATTTAACAGGGAGCCAATGAAGGGAAGCTAAAACAGGAGAAATGTGATCTCTCTTTTTAATATTCATCAGAACTCTTGCTGCCGCATTTTGGATCAACTGAAGGCTTTTAATGGCATTTTGTGGACTACCTGATGGTAAAGAATTACAGTAGTCCAGCCTTGAGGTAACAAATGCATGGACTAGTTTCTCAGCATCACTCCTGGACAGGATGCTTCTAATTTTAGCAATAATCCGGAGGTGAAAGAAATAAATCCTAGAAACCTGTTTAATATGGGATTTAAATGTCAAGTCTTGGTCAAAAATAACGCCGAGGTTCTTTAATTTTTTACTGGTGGCCAATTTAATGCCATCCAGATGAAGGGATTGACTAATTTGTTTCTGTTTAAGAACTTCTGGTCCAAAGACAGCAACTTCTGTTTTGTCAGAATTTAAAAGCAAAAAGTTTAGGGTCATCCATGTTTTTATGTCTTCCAGACATGCCTGTAATCTACCTAACTGACTGGGTTCATCAGGACTTATGGTCCATTTTGGTCTCATCTGACCAGAGCACCTTCTTCCACATGTTTGCTGTGTCCCCCACATGGCTTTTGGCAAACTGCAAACGGGACTTTTTATGGTTTTCTTTTAACAATAGCTTTCTTCTTGCCACTCTTCCATAAAGGCCAACTTTGTGCAGTGCACGACTAATAGTTGTCCTATGGACAGATTCCCCCACCTGAGCTGTAGATCTCTGCAGCTCGTCCAGAGTCACCATGGGCCTCTTGGCTGCATTTCTGATCAGCGCTCTCCTTGTTCGGCCTGTGAGTTTAGGTGGACGGCCTTGTCTTGGTAGGTTTACAGTTGTGCCATACTCCTTCCATTTCTGAATGATCACTTGAACAGCGCTCCGTGGGATGTTCAAGGCTTGGGAAATCTTTTTGTAGCCCAAGCCTGCTTTAAATTTCTCAATAACTTTATCCCTGACCTGTCTGGTGTGTTCTTTGGACTTCATGGTGTTGTTGCTCCCAACATTCTCTTAGACAACCTCTGAGGCCGTCACAGGGCAGCTGTATTTGTACTGACATTAGATTACACAAAGGTGGACTCTATTTAGTCATTAGCACTCATCAGACAATGTCTATGGGCAACTGACTGCACTCAGACCAAAGGGGGCTGAATAATTACGCACACCCCACTTTTCAGTTATTTATTTGTAAAAAATGTTTGGAATCATGTATGATTTTCGTTCCACTTCTCACGTGTACACCACTTTGTATTGGTCTTTCACGTGGAATTCCAATAAAATTGATTCATGTTTGTGGCTGTAATGTGACAAAATGTGGAAAAGTTCAAGGGTGCCGAATACTTTTGCAAGCCACTTTTTGACGGACATTTAAAAGACTTAAGGTGACAATTTTATTGGAGTGTGCTATAGAAGGGTGATATGTGCCTGGAAGAAGCATAATACCCCCCCTTTAAAAGTTAAAGAGGGAAGCTTGTTAACCTGAGGACGCCATCCCAACGGTGATGCACAGGATTGGCAGCATCATGTTGTGTGGGTGTTCTTCTGCTGGTGAGAATAGTAGACTTCAAAAAATAGATTGGATAATGAAAAAATAACGTTATGTTGAAATATTGAAGCACAATCACACTGGATGGGACAAATTTCCAGCAAGCTATTGTTAGAAGCTTGTGAAAGGATATTCAAAACATTTGACCCAAGTCAAACAGTTTAAAATGCAATAACAGATTGGTAATAGGCCGCTTGTGATATTTCCTGTGCGCTAACAGTTACTTTTCAAGTATTTCGATTTACTTTCCTTGTCCTCCTTGTAGCTCCTAGTTCCTGGATGATCCGTTGGCTCTCCGGGGTCAGCCTCCTTGGCTCCCCTCCCTGGATCCTGGATCGGTTGATTTCTCCTCTGGCATCGCTCCAGCCGATCTTCTGCCTGTCCACCCTCTGATACTTACCTGCAACCGAAAGACACCAGATCATTCACTGATCAAGTCACCCCTGGCAGCAAACCTCAACCTACTGAAAACCTACTTACCTCTCTCCGGAACTCCTTGCCTCACCAGAACCATAAGCTCACCTGCGACGACAGAAATCTCTCCGCTGCAAAGCATCATAAAAAACGTAAACATAAACTTACCTGTTCTCCTCATTTCGACCTGTGTCTGGATCCATCTCAGACGACATCCCATCCAAGTTCCAGAATAATCAATAAACTGTTTGACTGTTCTTTATTGTCCTCGGTTGCTGCTTGAATCAGAGTCTCAGAGAATCCATCGTCATGACACCTAAATGATGAATAACACAGGAAGTTTAGTCTGATTAAAGGTCAGACATTAAGAAAAAGGGCTCGTATGTCTTTTTCATTGTGTATATAATTATCAAGTTTCATCACAATTTTTAAATAGTTGGAACTGTTGGACATTTTATTGGTAACAATTTTAGCCACTAGTCATTGAACCCTAACAACATCAGTTACTTCTTTATTTACACACATGCTTTGTTTCTGTTCATAAAGTAGTTTTTCTTTTTTAGGTTGGTCCAGCAATGGTCTTTTAGACTTTGGTTAGTGTATCCTCACTAGTTATAAAAAGCTTTTCAGTCAATAACACAAGAAAAGCAGAAAAGAAGCAAGAACATCATGCAAAAACAAGCACTCTGCTTTTTTCATTCCCCTTGCTACAATATTGCCTATAGCAACCATCTTCCTTCATCTTCTTTATTAGTCTACTTCATGAGGACTTTTAAGTATGTCCTTATTTTACGGCCGCAAGATATCAAACGCATTCAGAAGTGACATAATCAAATACAGTTAAAGCACTCACAGCGATTGCAGAGAAAGACAAATATATTCATTAGAAATACTCGTATGCACTACAAAATATTTTACATTGTTAAACTAATGTGCACTGCTCATAGCAAAGCCTGTAAGTGAATCAGAGTCCATGTTCTATCTTAGCTCTCATTTTGAAGCTGTCAACTGAAGTCCATCTTCCTTTCAACAACAATACTTTTTTACGTCCCTCTAGGTAGATCCTCTTCCTTCCTCGTGCACAACCTCCTGCCCGTCTCTTTGGGACCACTGGAGTGTCTCTCATGGGAATAGCATCGAGTAGAAACAGAATTACATGAACTTTCAGCAGGCTCCGCAGACATCAGAGATCACAGCGCTTCTTTGGTTTTAGGCGGACAGGCTCTGTCAGAGCGGTGGCATCGGACGTAATTAGCTGCAGATTTCATCTTGTTCGTCTGACACTTTGTTGAAACAGAAGCATTGGATTCATGTGGTTGTCTGAAAATGTAGATAAAACAGAGGACAGAGGAGTAAAATATAACCTGTCATGGATTAATGCCCACTCGCACACTGTATCACCCCTCTCTTGGCATTTATATTTCTAGCCTTATATTTTTAAAATTGACAATCTCATCTATCATACAAGATGGGATTTCAAGAGTAGCTCAGTAGTTTTAGTAATAACAATCTTGCTCTATGGTCTGATGTACATAAATCTAAGGTCTAGCATGTACCTGATGCAATACCACCAATGTGTGGGGAAAGTTGTGTATCTGGAATTGTATTGGAGATTTACCTACAGAGAAGACCAGAAAACATATGTTCAGTATTGTTTAGCACTTTGGTCTGAATAGACTATAACAAGACTCAGCATTCCTAACAATGTCTGTCTTTAAATAGGCTAATATTTACTCTACACAGCTCAATCTATTTCTAAATATAATGACATGTTGGTATTACATTATAGACTTTGCGTGAAACGGTCAAAGCTTTTGACCGACAATGTTATTCACTAGACAAACGTGACGCACAAGTATGTCTCATACTTGTTGCAAGCAGTGACAGCCAATCAGCGCAAACTAAAGTGAATACTGCTCTTGGACTGGCTGCTTTGCAAATGCAAGCCAGTAGCATGTCAAGTAGCATTAAATCTACGTAACTCAGCTTCCCAAGCTTTCTTTTTATAATATATTTTAGATATACTCTATAGGCAAAATCTGTGAATTGGTAAAATGCGGAACCATGAGCTAAATAGGCAAGGGTCCACTGTCTTTTTTGTGTTTTAGTCAGTTCATCAACCTTTTATGGCCAAAGTGAAACATATTTCTTACACCCCTGCCAACATAGTTAGACATTTTACAATATAATAAATTGATTTTAGGGTAGTATGCAATTTATTTATGATGTAAACACACATAATCCACAGAAATGGAAATCCGTTCTTTTTTACTGCAGTTTAGTGTGATGGGTCTAATGTGTTACAGTTGTCATTTGATGCAACAGTCTCAGAGAGGCAAGTGCAACGTTGGGTGACATTCTGGACCACACTCCATACCAGTCAATGGTGGTAATTCACCAATTTGTGTTTTGCCAGCCGCCAATACACATCACAAAAAAGAAGAAGGGCACTCTGTTATATTTAGGCAAGACAAGGCAAGGCAAGGTCATTTTATTTGTATAGCACACTTTCAACAGCAGGGTAATTCAAGGTGCTCTACATGATTTGGTGATTTAAAAAACAAAACAAACAGACATGAAATATAACATTGCAAATTAAAAGCAAAAGAAACACACATTACACATGATACACAATAAAGAAAGAGAAAGATCAATAAAGCATGAGAGCATGAACACATTTCATACATATGACATCAATCATTTACTCAAAGGCAATTCTAAACAGATGGTTTTTAGTCTCGATTTAAAGCAGTTTAGAGTTTCAGCAGCTCTGCACTCGTCAGGAAGTCTGTTCCAGATAAGGGGAGCATAAAAACTGAAAGCTGCTTCTCCATGTTTAGTTCTGAGTCTAGGGATGTTTAGTAGGCTAGAGTTGGAGGACCTGAGTGGTCTTGGTGGTTGGTACCGTGACAACAGGTCTTCAACATATTTTGGTGCTAAGCCATGTAATGATTTATAGACTAGTAGGAGTATTTTGAAGTCTATTCTCTGAGCTACAGGGAGCCAGTGTAAGGACTTTAGAACTGGGGTGATGTGCTCTACTTTCCTGGTTCTAGTGAGGACGCGAGCAGCAGCGTTCTGGATCAGCTGCAGCTGTCTGATTGACTTTTTAGGAAGACCTGTGAAGATGCTGTTGCAGTAATCAATCCGACTAAAGATAAACTCATGGATGAGTTTTCGAGGTCCTGTTGCGACATCAGTCGTTTAATCCTAGAAATGTTCTTCAGGTGATAGAAGGCTGACCTTGGAATTGCCTTTATGTGACCCTGGAGGTTCAGGTCTGAGTCCATTACCAATCAAATCAAATCAAACTTTATTTATAAAGCGCTTTTCATACAAGAAGTTGCATCAAAAAGTGCTTTACAGATTAAAATAACCCCACATAAAACCACCTTCCCTTCCCTCCCCCACAGATTTATAAGCATGGTCACAGTTGTACCCCCCTCCCCCCAACCCATCTCCCATGCACACACACAGTTAAAAAAAGTAAAAAAAGTAAAAAAGGACATTGGGCTGAGTGTAGATGAACCATGCAAGGAAACGCCATCAGAGGAGCCATCTGCCCTGGCAGCGGTAGACTAACAGCAGCAGCTGAGGCACCAACACAGGGCACCCAGTGGAGGCAAGGCCAAGACCCCTACCTCCACCCAAGCTCCACCTGGAGAGCACCCAGGCAGCCACAGCCGACCTCCGCTCCCGGGGCAGAGGGCTCCCACAGAGGAAACACTGGAACGGGGATTAAGATAAATTAAAGTATAAAAATAAACAGTAAATTAATGGGCTAAGATTAAATAGTAAAACTGATAAAAATGTAATCATATAAAACATGCAGAGCAATTAAACAAACAGTAATAAATAATAATCAGTTAAAAGCTAAGCTAAAAAGGTGAGTCTTGAGCCTGCTCTTAAAAACATGAACGTTCTCTGCAGCCCTGAGGTCCTCTGGCAGCCTGTTCCAGAGGTGAGGGCCATAAAACTGAAAAGACGCCTCGCAATGCATGTGTGTCCTGACTTTTGGGGTGACAAGGAGACGGCTGCCAGAAGAGCGCAGAGACCGCAAAGGTTTATATGGTAAAAGCAGTTCAGAGAAATAAGAAGGCCCAAGACCATTAAGACACTTAAAAACCATTGAAAGAACCTTAAAGTCGATGCTGAAATGTAATGTAATGTGCTCCCGCCTCCTGGTCTTCGTCAGGACACGTGCTGCTGAATTTTGTAGTAGTTGGAAACCTGATATACTCTTTTTGGGAAGACCAGAAAGCAGGGCATTACAGTAATCAATTCTACTGGAGATAAAAGCATGCATCAGTGTCTCCGTATTGGCCCGAGAGAGAATGGGGCGGACTCTGGCGATGTTCTTTAGTTGATAAAAAACCTATTTTAGTAATATTTTTTTATGTGAGGAATAAAAGTCAGCTCAGAGTCAAAAATCACGCCCAGGTTCTTCACTTGTAAAGAGGGACAGTGATTGTAGTTTTGGTTAAAGTTTATCTCTCTGAGCCTCAGGACCGATGACTAAAACTTCAGTTTTGTCCTGGTTGAGCTGGAGAAAGTTTTCTGCCATCCAGGATTTAATGTCTAAAATGCAGTTAAAAAGTGCATCCATTGGCCGTGTGTCATCGGGAATCATGGAGATGTACAGCTGTGTATCATCAGCATAACTGTGAAAGTTGACTCCATGTCTTCTGATGACACTGCCAAGAGGGAGCATATACAGGTTAAAAAGCACTTGGTCTAAAATCAAACCCTGGGGCACACCACATGTAATCCTATGGACCCTAGAGGAGCAGGTATCTAAACTTACCATAAAAGTCCTGTCTGTGAGATAGGATGTGAACCATTTGTGAACCAGAGAGGCCAATCTGTTTTAAATGAGTAAAAACAATAGTGTGGTCTACTGTATCGAAGGCAGCGCTTAGATCCAGTAGAACCAACACTGTCACCCTCTGTGCATCATAGTTTAATCTAAAATCATTTAAAATCTTTAGAAGGGCCGTCTCTGTGCTGTGGTTCACCCTAAAACCAGATTGAAATTTATCCAGGACATTGTGCTCATTAATAAAATCATTGAGTTGAATTAAAACAAGTTTTTCTAAAATTTTGCTTAAAAAACGTAAGTTAGTTACCGGTCTAAAATTGTTAAAATCCTTAAAATCTAAATTGCTCTTCTTCAACAGGGGCCTCACTACTGCCCCTTTAAAGGCGGCAGGAAAGACCCCAGTCTGAAGGGAGCAATTCATCATGGTTAAAATCTCATCTCTAAAAGATCCATAAAATTGCTTAAAAAAGGAAGTGGGAATCGGGTCCAAAACACATGTGGTGGGCCTCACTGAGGAGAAAACTTTATCAAGAGTCCCAGCTTCCCAGAATCCTTCCTAGGATTTCTAAAAGTAGAATGGGAGGCAGATCTTTTAGTTATCAGGCTCCTCTCCTGTGGAACCATTTCCCAGCTTTAGTCCGTGAGGCAGACACTCTGTTTACTTTTAAGGCCAGGCTTAAAACTTTCCTTTTTGATAAAGCTTATAGTTAGAGTGGCTTAGGTCATCCTGAGCTATCTCTGTAGTTATGCTGCTATAGGCTTAGACTGCTGGAGGACAGACTTACCAATTTTCTTCACTCTGCTACTTCCTTTTCTCCTACGACTCTCCAGTTGTATTACAGTACATTCTGTTATTTCGACTGTTAACTTTGTTTTCTCTCAGTGTTTTTCTCCCCATAGAAGATATACCTGGTCTGGTATCCTGCTTGGCTGCAATGCCCTGTTGGACGGGGGGCATCGACTGGGATGATCCTCCCAGTAACTGAACATCCACTGTGTCCTGTTATTAACTTTTTACTTTCTGTAACATAGAAATTACTCTTATACCAGATCTTCTGTTCCTTCTGTGTTCTGCTCTGTCTTCTCAAACCCCCAGACGGTCGTGGCAGATGGCCGCTCCTACTGAGCCTGGTTCTGTTGGAGGTTTCTTCCTGTTAAAGGGGAGTTTTTCCTCTCCACTGTCGCTACATGCTTGCTCAGTATGAGGGATTGCTGAAGGATTGCTGTGGTTGGAAATCTGCCCAACCTCAGGCCAATGACTGACGCAATCTGCTGGGATTCCTTAAATAGGAAACTTTTTAACTGATTGGAATGTTTGTATAAATGTATTGAAATAACTTCTTGTTAAGTGCCTTGAGATGACATCTGTTGTGAATTGGCGCTATATAAATAAACTGAATTGAAATTGAATTGAATTGAATTTATTTTTTAAAAATTTCCAGAAAACTTGCAGCCACTTCAGGGGTTAGATGGCGCTTCCTGACAGTTCTCACAGAGGTCTCCTTCTGGATAAAACTGGTGATGTTAAAAAACACACAGTAGTGGTCAGAGACAGCCAAGTCAACAACAGAGGACACACGGGTGGACAGGCCATGCGTGATGACCAAGTCCAGGGTGTGTCCTTTTGTTGTGAGTCGGCTGCATGACATGTTGGCTAAAATCCATATAAGTCAGGATGTTTAAAAAATCTGTTGATAAAGGATCTAAAAGGTTATCGATATGTAGATTAAAATCACCAGCTAAAATGATCCTTTCTAAGGAGTTGTGCAAAATTGATAAAAACTCTGAAAATCCTTGAATAAAAAGTGCACTGTTTTTAGGAGGCCTATAAATTGTGACACATAAAATCTGAGGAGTGCTAAAAATATTTGCATTATATTCAAAAGTAAAATAGTTATCAAATGAAAAAGGTTTGGCGGAAAGTGTTGATGAACTTATAAAAGCAGTTCCGCCTCCCCTTTAAAATTAGGTGGGGAGGCCTCTGTAAGAACAACAGGGGCATCTGCACTCAGCCAAGTTTCTGTTAAAAATAAACAATGAAGATTATGGTCTAAAATCAGATCATTTATTATAAAAGTTTTGTTCAGCAGAGAGCGAACATTAAAAAGTGCCATATTAATAGTGATTGGAGATGGAGGGACTGTATGATTTACTGAAAGTGGGGCTTTTGGCAACTTTTTCAGATTATTTGGATTGCATTTGTTCGGTTTATGATTTTTTGTCCGCTCTCTGCTGATAATAACAGGTATGAATGAGGCAGAACAAGGTCCAAGTCCAGTATGTGAGTTACTGTTAAAATCAGGGGTGAGTTCATAGGAGCAGGGACCATTTGCTCATCAGGATCTGGCGGAGGAATCAGAGAGGGCCGGGGCAGCTGTGGCCAGTGTAGTTGACAGGGGGGGGCGTGGACATGCCAGGCTCAATGTCAGTGTACGAGTGCCTTGTCTATTTAGATGGAGCCCATCTGGTCCAAACAGGTGCTTCCTGCCCCCAAAAATGTTAAAATTGTCTATAAAACCAATATTGTGAACGGCGGTGATGGAGGAGAGCCAAGTATTAAGGGATAAAAGTCTGCTAAAACGGCCAATTCCTCTGCCGATAGTGGGAGTGGGGCCAGAAATAAAAACAAAGACATGTGTGTTTTCTAGAAGATTAAAAAGGTGAGTAAAATCACGCTTCAGGAGCTCAGACTGCTGTTTATAAATGTCAATGGTGCCAGCATGAATCACAACTTCACTCACAGATTTGTTCGGTAATGTCCGTGACAGTGGCTCCAGGGAAACACAGTGTAAGGGCTCCTCTCATCCTCACGTTTCTGATGATAGAGTCCCCGATGATGAGTGTGGTGGGCGGCGGGTCTGCAGGCGGATGTTTGCGCTGGGCAGAGGATTGTTCACTATCCAGCACTTGCTGTATGCCAGGTGTAGACCCCAGGACTGCAGCGATGTTTAATCGGCGCCGAGGGCTCGTTCCGTGTGTTCGGGGTGAACTGGAGCACTCCTCGGCGAGTTCTGGCTGCAGCCCGGGGTTTGGCGCGACGTGGGGGGCTGCGGGAGTCCGGCTGTTGCTCCTGCTGCTGGGAGGGATTAGGCGGCGCTCCTATGGACCAGGGGCTGTCAGAGGAGGGAAATCCGCATCCAGGGCGCTGAAACGGTTTGATAGAGGCAGGCAGGTTGGAGGAGAGCGGTGGCGGCTTCTCCAAACGCCTCCACCGCGGCCTGGCCCAACCGTTAACCGGGCACCCTGGAGCACCGGAGTGGAGCTGATGGGGGCTTTTGGTTTAGCTGGAACCAGCGGTCCTCCTCTGCTGCAGATGTTACCCCCGAGTCCGCACCCCGAGTCCGCCTGGAGGCCCAGCGATGGATCCTCCCCCCACAGCTTCGCCGGGCTGGCAGGGAATGGTGTCCCAGCACAGCGAAAGTCCGGCCGAAGATGATGTCCACGTCGCGCTCATGGTCCTGGATTTGGTGGAGTGTTGAGATCCTCTGCTCCAGCTCCACAACCCTCTGGCTAAGTGTTGCGCAGCCATCACACCCAGGACTGCAGGTGAGTGGAGGCACGGTGGGGGAGAAGTAATCCGCGCTTCCCACCGATTAAAACGATCCGGTAAAAAACGTCCTGGTTATTAATAAGTCAGTGGTGTTTAAAAATCCAATAAAACCAGTCTTTAAAAGGTTTAAAACCAGTTAAAAACCGTGCTTGATAGGGAGCCGGTCTTGGCGGGCTGACTGACGCTGAAGCATGCGCACCACTACACCTAGGTTTCGTGCCCGATCAGTAGTTCCTAGCTGTATTAATTGAAGCTGTGTGCTGACTCTTGATCGTTCCTCTTTGGGTCCAAAAATAATTACTTCAGTTTTGTTTCTATTCAGCTGGAGACAGTTATGGCACATCCATCCATTTATTTGGTCAATGCATTGATTTAGGGTTTGAATGGGTTCAGAGTCACCTGGTGACATTGTAATGTAAAGCTGAGTGTCATCCGCGTAGTTATGGTAGCTAATCTTATTGTTGCTATAATCTTGCCTAGTGGGAGCATGTAGATATTAAATAGAAGGGGCCCTAAGATGGAGCCCTGGGGCACCCCACATGTGATTTCTGTTCGTACTGATGAAAAGTTTCCTATTGAAACAAAGAAGTCCCTGTTCTTTAGGTAAGACTCAAACCAGCCAAGTAGTGTACCAGAGAGTCCGACCTAGCTCTCCAGTCGTTCCAATAATATATAATTTGGGTGGCTGTAGCTCAGGGGTAGAGTTGTCAGCCTGCAACCCAGAAATTGTGGGTTCGATTCCAGCTTCCACCTGCTACATGACGTTGTGTCCTTGGGCAAGACACTTCACCTACCTTGCCTACTGGTGTTGGCCAGAAGGGCCAATGGCGTGAAATGGCAGCCTCGCTTCTGTTAGTCTGCCCCAGGGCAGCTGTGGCTATAATCATAGCTTGCTTCCACCAGTGTGTGAATGTGAGAGTGAATGAATAATGGAGTTGTAAAGCGCTTTGAGAGTCTTGAAAAGCACTTTATAAATGGAAGCCATTATTATGATATGTCAAATGCTGCACTGAGGTCCAACAGAACCAGCACTGTGGTTCTACCACAGTCTGTATTTATGCGGATGTCATTGAATACTTTGACGAGGGCAATCTCGGTGCTGTGGTGAGCACGGAAACCAGACTGATAAGCAACAAAACGGTTCGTCATTGTAATGAAGCTATTTAACTGCTGAAACACCGCTTTTTCAATAATCTTACTGATGAATGGAAGATTAGAGATTGGCCTGTAGTTCTGCTTTAACGTGTTGTCCAGATTCTTCTTCTTTAGTAGTGGTTTAATAACTGCTGTTTTTAAAGCCTGAGGGAAGACACCTGATAGCAGGGATGAGTTCACTATTTGAACAAGATCAGACCCAATAACAGGAAGAACTTGTGGGTAGAATATCAAGACAGCAGGAGGAGGAGCTTTATTGGATAAGGATTTTTTTAAAGGCTGTTTTGGTTTAATTCGTGCAATTCAGAAATTTTATCCACATTGTTGTTGATTGGGGATGACACTGTATGTGGGTTCGATATTGAGGTACAGATTGACCGTCTAATTGTTAGAATCTTTTCAGTGAAAAAGCTGGAAAATTCATTGCAGGCCCTGGTAGAATTTAGTTCAGGGGCTACTGTCACTAAAGGATTAGTTAGACTTTCCACTGTTGCAAATAGAGTCCGTGCATTATTAATGTTTCTGTTGATGATTTCAGAAAAGGACGATTCCCTAGCATCTTTTATAATTAGCTGATATCTATTCAGTCTCTCTTTGCAGATCTCACAGTGAACCTGGAGTCGAGTTTTCCGCCATTTTCTCTCGGCTCGTCGACACTCTCTTTTTTCGCTACGTACCAGTGGATAACTTGCCCACGGAGACTTCTTTCTACCTGAGACTACTTTCACTTTAGTTGGAGCAATGGAATCCATGATGTCTGAGATTTTCGCAAGGAAATTATCTACCCGCTTGTTTGAGTTGGGAGATGAGGGGGATGTGGTGGAAGAGTAAATACGTTTAAAAGTTTCAACTGAGCTGTCCCCTAGAAAAAGCTTCTTTATTGTCGTCTTACTGTGGCTGGATAATTTAGCAAAGATGGTACTTTGCTGAGGCAAAAACTCGGGCGTGGGAGGAGTTTGGAGAGACCATGGAAAACGACTTCCGTACGGCTTCGAAGCGATTCTGGTCCACCATCCGGCGTCTCAGGGGGGGAAAGCGGTCTGCCACCAACACTGTTTACAGTGGGGATGGTGTGCTGCTGACCTCGACGCGGGACGTTTTGGGTCGGTGGATGGAATACTTCGAAGACCTCCTCAATCCCACCGGCACGCCTTCCAATCTGGAAGCAGGGTTTGGGGACTTGGGGTCGGGCTCTCCAATCTCTGGTGCCGAGGTCACCGAGGTCGTTAAAAAGCTCCTCGGTGGCAAGGCTCCGGGGGTGGATGAGATTCGACCGGAGTTCCTCAAGGCTCTGGATGTTGTGGGGCTGTGTTGGTTAACGCGGCTCTGCAATATTGCGTGGACATCGGGGGCAGTTCCCTTGGATTGGCAGACCGGGGTGGTGGTCCCCCTGTTTAAAAAGGGGGACCACAGGGTGTGTTCCAACTACAGGGGGATCACACTTCTGAGCCTCCCTGGTAAGGTCTATTCAGGGGTTCTGGAGACGAGGGTCCGACGGATAGTCGAACCTCGGATCCAGGAGGAACAATGCGGTTTTCGTCCTGGCCGTGGAACACTGGACCAGCTCTACACCCTCAGCAGGGTCCTGGAGGGTGCGTGGGAGTTCGCCCAACCGGTCTACATGTGTTTTGTGGACTTGGAGAAGGCGTTCGACCGTGTCCCTCGGGGGGCCCTGTGGGGGGTGCTCCGGGAGTATGGGGTACCGGGCCCCTTGATACGGGCTGTTAGGTCCCTGTACGACCGGTGCCAGAGTTTGGTTCGCATTGCCGGCAGTAAGTCGGGCTTGTTTCCGGTGAGAGTTGGACTCCGCCAAGGTTGCCCTTTGTCACCGATCCTGTTCCTAACTTTTATGGACAGGATTTCTAGGCGCAGCCAAGGCGTTGCGGGGATCCGTTTTGGTGGCCTCAGGATCGGGTCTCTGCTTTTTGCAGATGATGTGGTCCTGTTGGCTTCATCGGAGCGTGATCTACAGCTTTCGCTGGAGCTGTTCGCAGCCGAGTGTGAAGCGGCTGGGATGAGAATCAGCACCTCCAAATCCGAGGCCATGGTCTTGAGCCGGAAAAGGGTGGGGTGCCTCCTCCGGGTCAGGGATGGGGTCCTTCCCCAAGTGGAGGAGTTTAAGTATCTGGGGGTCTTGTTCACGATTGAGGGAAAAATGGAGCGGGAGATCGATAGACGGATTGGTGGGGCATCTGCAGTTATGCGGGCGCTCTACCGGTCTGTCGTGGTGAAGAGAGAGCTGAGCCAAAAGGCGAAGCTCTCGATTTACCGGTCGATCTACGTTCCTACCCTCATCTATGGTCACGAACTCTGGGTGGTGACCGAAAGAACGAGATCACGGATACAAGCGGCTGAAATGAGTTTCCTCCGCAGAGTGTCTGGGCTCTCCCTTAGAGATAGGGTGAGAAGCTCAGTCATCCGGAGGGGGCTCAGAGTAGAGCCGCTGCTTCTCCACATCGAGAGGAGTCAGTTGAGGTGGCTCGGGCATCTGGTCAGGATGCCTCCTGGACGCCTCCCTGGTGAGGTGTTTCAGGCACGTCCCACCGGGAGGAGGCCCAGGGGAAGGCCCAGGACACGCTGGAGGGACTATGTTTCTCGGCTGGCCTGGGAGCGCCTTGGGGTTCCTCCCGAGGAGCTGGAACAAGTGGCTGGGGAGAGGGAAGTCTGGGTCTCTTTGCTTAGGCTGCTGCCCCCGCGACCCGACCCCGGATAAGCGGAAGAAAATGGATGGATGGATGGATGGATGGATGGATGGATGGATGGATGGATGGATGGTACTTTCAAAGAAAATACAGAAATGGTCAGATAATGGAATATTAATTAGCGAGATGTTGGAAATATTTAAACCTTTGCTGATAATTAAGTCCAGAGTGTGTTAGGATAATATGAGCATGCTAACGGTAGTTAAGATGAAAACTTTATAAAAAATACACACAAAGAAGGAAATTACCAAGGTTTACCGTGGCAGATTATGTTGAATTGTAGACTTAAGAGTTTTTGTGGAGTAGATATTTTACTGAGTACATTCATTTGATCGTTTTAGAAGTAAAACAAACCATTTTTCTTCAAGATGGCTCTGTTTTGTCAATGATATGTCACTTCAAACAGTGAGTTGCACATTATCTTGCTTTTTGAGCCATTTATTGTGTCTACAATTACGATTGTATTGTTGAGTGGTGTTCATCATTGGAATCTCAAGAATTCTGGCTTTGCAATGATGTATAATATGTATATAAACATAGAAAGGGTGTTGCAAAAAAAAAAGGGTGACATGAAGTATGTAAAAATGCTAAGGAGTTTTTTTTTTTTTTTTTTTACTGTTTACTGCCCCCTCCAGATAAAGCCATCTGGCACTGGGTCTGGTCTGAGTTATTCTAGAACCTAAATCTCATCCAGATTTATCAATTCCAAAACCAGTTTTGATGTGAATTTGTTTCTCAATTGTGTCCAATTGACTCACATTGTCATACTCAGGTGAAAGGAAATTGGTTATGATGATTAGCAAGAATCTAGGCACTGCATAGATTCAGAAAGACCAGAGTCTGTATCTGCTATGAAAGAAGATCAATGTGGTCTTAACTGGTGTAGACAAAAATTAGAAGCGTCTGCTCCAAAAACGACACTTTTAATCTAGACTGACATTTCAACCTGCCGACATGGACAGACCAAATACCAAAATAATCACAGATTTCAGCAACACTTGAAATACTGAAACAACCTTAATAGAATTATCAAAGTTGTTTCCTCAGTATTTCAGCTTGTGTTGTAGTCTTCACCTCAGTAGATCTTTGTCGTTCCGCATGCTACTTGGTAGTAGGTAAAGTTGTGCCAGAAAATGTATGGATCTCTGAAAAGTCTTATAGATAATAATTCAGCTTTTGTGCTACAATGGACTATATTTAGGAAATGTCAGGAAAGCAACCAGTTTAAATGAAGACTACCAATTCTGATTGTAGGGTTGGTCAAAGAATTCCGGCATGAATGTGCCATGACTTTCTTCATGACAACAAAAGTGCATGGTTTCTCATCAAATTGCAAAAGTATCTTTATCCAAATATCATTGTAGTTGTATGTATAGTTTGTTTAATACGTATGCATGTTTCACTTTGGTGGTTCTTTTTGACATTTTTCACATTTGTTGTAAAAGCATGCCACAAGAACAGTTAAAAAGTACAAAGTTAATTTGATAACACTTCACATGATGAGATAATGAAAATTTCTCGTTGAGACTGTACATGTGGGCACCTTCAATTACATGCTGAATTAGTTTTTATGACTTTCTCCTCACCATTTCCTCCACAAAGAAGATAAACTGCATCATTTCATCCTTCACATGCACTTTGCACAATGTTGTCTCATGATGGCATTAGTTGGACTGAACTTACTGTTGCTGTACATGTGTTTGTGTGCAGTTGGTACAGTAATTTTCCACCACTGGTAAAATTCATTCCAGAGAAGGGTCCAGGTGCAGCAAAGCAGGGAATCCCCCCCGCCCCTTTGTGTTCTTGTCTCAGAAACCTGGTGATTACAGGACAATTAAGGTAAATGTTAACAGCCGTGCTCCTTATGAAACACAGGCCATATCAGTCAGCTGCCCCCCACTCTCTGTCTAAGCAACACTAGGCATTTATCTCTATCTAGACAGACAGACAATCCCACTGGGCATCATCCTGCATGAAAATTGCTTTGCTGTAAACACGCTCATCTCTAAAAGACCATATTCAAATGTTCAGGTTTGTTCCTAAAGTCATTTACATTTTCAAAATAAAAAAACACTAGAATACAGATTATATTTTGGATTCCAAAAAGCAATATTTGTAATATCAAGAGAGTCAAATGAATGCTAATTTGACCGTGTTGTTTGTTTCCTATGACACAGCACGAACAAGGTAGAAACATGTTTATAACAGTGAGCCACTTTTAAATCCCTGGTGTCCTGAAGTCTGAATGGGATGTGAATTGGATAGAATATTTAAATATATTTCCTCCTAAGCTTAAAGCAAATGGCTAGAGGTGTATTTCCTTTTCAACAACTTTACAGTTATTATTTAAACAACAGCAGGATGCAAAATGTAGGAATTTCTAAAGTGTATTTAAAAAGGGTTTCTATGTAGAACACATCCAGATCACCTGTCAATGGGACATATAGTAGATGGAGACACTAAATGTTAACAGAGCTGTTGCAGAACAGCAAATTTCATGTTGACCCAATGAGCCTCAGTTGTCTCACTGAAACACAGATGCCCCATTAGGTGCATACATACAGCTCTGATAGAGGGAGTTCCCCTGTTGCAAATAGTTCAGCTCTGTATATTTGAGCTAAAATATGAATTTGATGAGCCATGATGGACGGTAACAGATGCAGAGGCTTTAACCCTGTGATGTCAGTCTCTCATCCCCCCCCATCCTTCATATTTGTTTAAGCGTCTTGGGCTGAAAGTTTAATGTTCTCTACACAGTCCATGAAAGCCCCACTGTGGATATTAGTGGATTCTTTTTTTAGGAAACAGGTTGCAGGTGTGAGAGCGAGTCCAAGCTTTTGGCATGACGTAAGTGTGGACAGATGGAGTGTCTGCACAGCATAGCATGAGATTAGGTAACATTGGGTCATTTTCGCAACAGTTGGGTAGCATTCAGTTAAATTTTGCAAAAGCAGCATCTTTGTGTCTCTTAATTGTGAAGCTTATGCTACCTGCTCTATCTTGGTTGAGTTTAGTTTTCAGACCCCCATGCAGAAACAAAGCAAGAAACAGATGTAAGTAAATAGGTTTATTTTAAAATATTTGCTAGGTTCAGAGTTCTGTATAGTCACTGATATCAAGTTGCCTATGATGGCTTATTGATCTCAGAAGAGGAGTCAGCACATCGGGAGATCCGGATTGTTACAAAGGGTAGTGGCTTGGATGTGGTGCTAGAAGATGTCATGGAGCAGCTTGTGATTTCTTCTAGAGGACTAGAAGGAGGTGAGCAAAGGAAAGCGGGCAGGCAGGTTTTTCAGCTGAGGGAGAAGAGCCGCAAGGACAACTGTGAAACCAAGTAAGGATCCTATTTAGTGTACTGAGACGAGGCAGCAGCTCAAGTGCATTCACAATGGAGAAAATAGGACCAACAAAGAACATATCTTTGATAAATATCTCAAGGAGAGAGTAAAAGGAGAACTCATAAGAGATAGATTGATCACCAGGTGAAGGAGGGTCGTTTGACAGCTCCCTGTATTCACAAAAACCTGTAAAATATTTGTGATTCATGAATCCTATACTCAACTTGTAAAAACAATGTTTATTGCTTCAAATCTTGGAGGTTTTGTAAAAAGCAAACTGTAAAATCTGTGGATAAACAAACAGATTGCCATTATTATTTGAGCAGATATTTCAACGTCGATCAGTCACTGATGGACTGCAATGTTTTCTTGGTTGGATACAAATTAAAAAACGAAACCTAATAAATATTTAATATGCAACATGTCTTAATGCTCTCATAGGCACAATTTAAAATGTAAATAGGATACAAGAAGCTCTAAAATGCATAGCTGTTGGGATGTATTTTTCCTATCTTTCCAAGGTGATCTAACAACAATGGGACTATATATGGTTTTTAAGTCTTAATTTCCAGGTAGCACAAATAGAGCTGGGAGAAAAATCCTCAGAGAAAACCCCACTGGGTTGCAATTGTCTCACAAGAAAATGTTCATTTAAACCATAGTATTCCAGCGCTTTGTAACTACTGATCAAATTAATTGCATAAACTTCTCTCCCACCTTCCTTTTTTAATCTACGCATGCATGCAAGTGTTTTGGAGGCTTTCTGTCGTGAACAAAGCTGAAGATTGGAGCAAACTGTTATTATGGATGTTTTTAAGGATTTTTCATTAGCATCGAGCTTATGACTTGAACTGTGTTTAACAAACAAACACTGAATAAATGTTACAGTCAACCTCAACACATGTTTAGTGTTAGTAATACATTGAGATTCTCAGGGTGTGCTGATGTTACACCAGCTGTACTGCTGCAGGCCAATCACTGCTAAAAACACCGTAATTTCAGTTAATGATGCCCACTCATGTCCTAAATGTGTGTGCATTGGCTATCAGGCATGCCTGTGTTTACTGTATAGCTGCAAGGAAAGAGAAGTTCAAACAAAAGCACATCCATCTGGTCTCCTTCTTCTCCTCTGTAGTCTGCCACATCTGTCCTATATTCTGCAGTAAACTTTGGGATACCAGTGTCCTGCAGCTGTGCCTTCATACTAATCCCGTGACATTGTTGCATGGACTCTTAACCCCAATTTACACCGGACGCATTACGGCAGCAGTGACGTTTTTTCGTGACCTCTGTGGCGTGTCAATCCGCACTGGGAGCATTTCAGATGAATGGCCTGCGGAGATGAAGGCAGAGACTGCAAGTTCCAAGCACCCCACCCCACAGTACATTGACCAAAGGGAACTGGAAAGCCACAATGTAACATTGTTAAAGCTTTTCAATGTCCTCATATAGTTCATCTCAAAGAAAGTAAAATTACACATCACTGACAACATTCTTCAAATAACTGATCTCCAAACTGGTAATTCTGTAAACAAAATAAACAATTTTTTTGTAAAATAATTAAATAAAATAAACTATTTTCTGAAAGTCTATGTGTAATTAAAATAAACTTTCAACAAATTATTGTAATATATATCAACACAAGTCTCTTTACTGATAGCTGACATGAGGTATAGTAAATAAAATGTTTTATGAGAAGTTTTTTTAAACTCACCATCCACTCACATGCGTCATTTTAGCCGGGGACATGTCCTCAGCAATAACAATGATTGACAGTTTAGTCCCCACCACTTTCAAAAACCTGATGTGGTCCAAAACATTACAGCATCTGGAGGAAATGTTTAGAGTCAAATGTTGAGAGTAATGTGTGACATCACTAGAGCTGTTCACTTTCTGACTGCAGAATTGCTGTCTCATTGCTCTCAAAGAAATTGAGTTAATATCAAAACATGGGAAAGTAAATATAGGAAAAAGATTTTTATGGTTACTATTAATGTCATGTTCCCATCTTTATCTATGGTCACAAGCTCTGGGTAGTGACCAAAAGAATGAGCTTGTGGATTCATGCAGTTTCATGTGTGTTTCAGATGACTGTCCTGCACAGTCATCACAGCAGATGCACCTCTCGGTGTTGGGATGTTGGTCTTCCTGTTTTAACAAAAAATGCTTTTGGGAGACTGAAGGGAGGATTTGCTAAATCCATAGCACTTTGCATACTCCCTACTAACCTTTACAAATGTGTCCCATAATTTACACCATGGGTCCACAACCTGTGGCTGCATGCTCTTCCATTCCTCAGTAGGATCACTGGAAAAGCTGTGTTTCACCAATTAAATAGCTTCCTAACAATGACAAACTAGGGATGGGCGATATGGCCTAAAATTCATATTGCGATATAAAATGCAGCCTCTTGCGATAACGATATATATTGCGATATATAAATTATAATAGAACCATTTCAGAACAGGCTAAATGTATTTTTTTAAAGAAATAAACATATGTCGTTATGAGAACATTTATTGTGCAAAAGCAAAACTGTAATTAAACAACACAATGTTGCAGATAAAAGAACAGTCTTTCCTTCTAAAAGGCACTACACTTAGTTTGTTTAAGTCCTTGGTTCTTAAATGCCCCCAAGTTGCAGAGAAAAAAAAAACTGGTGTATTTTTAGTTAAGGAACATACACAGTACTGAAAATACTTCCAGTATTAATTAGGCAAAGAAAATTATTTTGTGTAATGCACAGATACTTTAAATAACATCTCAAACCTGCAGCCTAAGGTAGCGCATTTGGTTTTAAACATTGTGTAATGAAATTAAAACTGGTGTCTTGTTAAAGGAACGGACACACTGAATTAGGGATATACTTTCAGTATTAGGCATGACTAGTTAAGGAAAATTCCTCCAAGTGTAGAACGCATATACTTCACATGAAAATGTAAAGTGCTAAATGAAAGCACAAACATAAAATACTTCCAGTATAAGGGACATGTCAAGTAAATACATTTTTAAAAGTATAAACGTTTCTTTACAGTAGTGCCATGCCATATATACAGTAACAAGTGCAAATGTAGTTTTACTTATTCCTTAAAGGATACAAAATATGCAAACAAGTTACAACAGAAACACTGTCTGGTGTCTTCTCAGTTAAAAAGCAACACAACGAATCCTAAAATCAGGCACTCACTGAGATTTTGTTTAATACACACCATTTATTAGGCCCTAAAGATTATTAGCAAGGAACACAAGCTTGTCCACAGTCTGTGGCTTCAACAGAGACCAGTGGCATGTAACAATGTTGCCGCCAAAGCTAAATGCCCTTTCCGAAGGAGCACTTGTGGCTGGGATACAGAGATATTTCAGTCTACCCACCCTTGGAAAATTCGCTTGGTGCAGCCGCCACCAGTCCAATTGGGTCAGTCTCTCCATCAACCTGCATTGTCTGGAGGTAACTTTTTAGCTCCACTTCGATAGCATCTCTGTCAGCGAGAGCAGCTGTGCCATCGGAGGCCTTTTTGAAAAAGCTTCCCAGGCTCCGTTTTACCTTCTTTGATTGCCTCTCAACAGCTGCTTCAGCACCATCAGCACCAACAGTTATACCTTCTGTGGTTGTGTGTGGCAGTGGCTCTTTGAACGTTGCAGCTTGCACCTCCAACAGTGACAGAATTTCCGCTACCGCTCTGGTCTTGATGAACTCCTGGTGGTCATCAGGTATATATGCATCTTTAAACTGTGGGTCGACCAAGGAGGCCATATCCAGCAGGTCAACAGTTTTTGGCTCCGAGTACTTCTCGTTTAAGTACTCCAGGATGAATCTTTTCATGTCCTTAGTCAGCTCTGTGTCGTCATCAGCTGCAGCAAGAACAGTGTTGTTGAAAAGATGCAGAACAGGTTTGATGTACGACACACTGACATAATCTTCTCCAGACAGTGCGTCTGTGAATTCCAGCAGTGGGCCGAGGGTCCGGCTTACAGATTCCAAGACATCTGTATCTTGCCAAGTGGGTACCAGGTGTTTGGTTTTCCGGTCTGCTTTCAGTACCTGTGATAGGGCCTTCTCTTGTTCAAGCACCCTCTGGATCATCATCTGGCGTGACCCCCACCTTGTTGGTGTTTCTGTGATGAGCCGATGAAAGGGAAGATGGTGCTCTGCCTGGGCTTTCTTCAACTCTTTTCTTCTTTTCCAAGAGATTGAAAAGGCACTCATAATCTTCTTGCACACGCCAACAGCACGGTCAATTCGGGGTACTTTCACACTTTTTTCTGTTGACAAATGTGTAAGATATTAGTTAATTTCCTCTATAATCTCTCTCATTCCCCACACACACTGAACAACTATCATTACAACTACTGAAACTCTTGATCACTGATACCGATCACATGGATTGGCTGTACATTTTTCCTTTAGTTATGATGAGTGCTACTGGCTACATGATTTGGAAAAAAAGGAACCATAAAAATCACCTTAATTTAGAACAAAAAGCATGGTTTTACTTTCACAAAAGAAAAAAATCTAAAACCTTGCAGACACAATGCAGCAACTATTCAGTCAAATGTCAACAGAAGAACACTTAAAATAACCTAATATCATTAACAAACTCTATAACAGATTCTTTAAGGAGTCAGTCAATGTGAGAGTGCACTGCCTGGTGGAGCTTTTGCTTTGCCTGTGAAATATTTACGTCCCGGTAGTAGCAGGGCTACAGGTGAGCGAGTAGTCGGCGGAACACAAAAATAGAACCAGGTCAGCACACAGAGCTACTGCCGGCTGCAAAGTATGAGCTTTACGTGATCGGCAATGAAAAGTATGTGACCAGCGAACACCAATCACAAATATATTAGTGGAGCACCACAAATATTTTATTTATATGCATACATATATATATATATATATATATATATATATATATATATATATATATAACTAAATAACTAATAAAATATTAACATAATACCAAGTGGGTTTATACATTTATCAAAACATTAATATTATGCATATGCACAAAATGTTTTAACGTACCAATGGCGAGGTGCAGCCTGTGTCCAAAACATTGCAGCCTGGTCCAATCATTCAGAGACGCTGCCTTGACTATGTTTGTTCCGTTATCAGTAGTGATGCAAACTTGTCTTTCTTCTTTAAACCCCCATGACTCATTCGCTTCCTTGAGTCCTTGTGCGATCTCCTCAGCTGTATGTTAAACGGGGAAGTACGACGTCTGCAAACACCGGCTGCCAAGATTCCAATTATCCGTTATATAGTGAATGGTCAGACTGAGGAAAGGCTCCATGGTACGGCTCGACCACAGGTCCGTTGTAGTAGCAAAGTATTTCAACTCACACAGCTCTTTTTCAACATTTTCATGGAGCTCGGCATACAATTTTGGCATCTCTGTTTCTGTGAAGTATTTGCGGCTTGGCACCTCATATCGTGGATCAATAGCTTTGATCATGGCTTTAAAGCCGCGTCTCTCTACCGTTTGAAAAGGGACCATATCCTTACACAAGTAAACAGTTATGGCCCTGGTAATTTCAATCCATCGTGGGCTCTTCCTAACATAAGGAGTACCTTTTGAAAATGACTGTTGGATTGAGGTTTGGATCAGTTCCTGTTTTTTCTGTCCTGCGTTCTTCGTACTTGATTTCGCGGTTGGCTGCATTGCCTGGCAATGCTGGAATTCAACGACATGTTTGGTTTTGAGGTGGTAGAACAGATTAGTCGTGTTACCTCTCTTAGCTGGAACATTTGCCCCACACACTCTACAGAGTATATTTTGCTGCTGCTCGTCGGATGGCTTAAATCCAAACCAAGTCCAAATAACAGATGTTGCACCAGTTTTCTTCATGAGCTCCTCTGTTACGCTGACGCTTTCAGCCATGTTTATCCAAGATGACGAATATGATTGCAGCCAGCTGCAGCACGTTGCTCAAATAGATTGCGTCATCAACATGCTTTATCGCGATAGTGCAATATAATTAAAATCTCTATTGTAGGCCATTTTTGTATCGTTTATATTGCATATCGTTTATATCGCCCATTACTATGACAAACCGTTTTGATGTTTTTCAGTGTGGTTTCCGTGCTCACCACAGCACTGAGACTGCCCTCGTCAAAGTATTCAATGAGATCTGCATAAATACAGACTGTGGTAGAACCACAGTGCTGGTGCTGTTGGACCTCAGTGCAGCATTAGACACTGTTGATCACAAAATACTATTAGAACGACTGGAGAGCTGGGTTGGACTCTCTGGTACAGTACTTGGCTGGCTTGAGTCTTACCTAAAGAACAGAGACTTCTTTGTTTCAATAGGAAACTTCATCAGAACGAACAGAAATCACATATGGGGTGCCCCAGGGCTCCATCTTAGGGCCTCTCCTATTTAATATCTACATGCTCCCATTAGGCCAGATTATTACAATCAATAACATTAGCTACCATAACTACGCAGATGATACTCAGCTTCACATTACAATGTCACCAGGTGACTCTGAACCCATCCAAACCCTAAGTGAATGCATCGAACAAATCAATGGATGGATGTGCCATAACTTTCTCCAGCTGAACAGAAACAAAACAGAAGTAATTATTTTTTGGACCTAAAAAGGAACGATCAAGAGTCAGCACACAGCTCCAATTAATACAGCTAGAAATGACTGATCAGGCCCAAAATCTAGGTGTAGTTATGGACTCAGACCGACTGGGGGTTCGAGAAGACAAAACAGAGACAGAAAAAGAACAAAAGAGCTTTCTATGTTAAAGAAAGTAAAAAGATAACAGGACACAGAGAACATAGTTTCTATGGAAAAAAACACACTAAGAGAACAAAGTTAACAGTCAAAATAACAGCAAATTAGGCAATTGGAGAGTAGCAGAAGAGAAAAGTAGCTGAGAAGAAAAGTGGTCAGTCTGACCTCCAACAGTCTAAGCCTATAGCAGCATAACTACAGAGATAGCTCAGGATGACCCAGCACGTTAGAATGAGACATGAGAGAGGTAGAACCATGGGAGAACCGTCTGTCTGGACTGCATTCCCCCCATCCGCCTTAGGCTGTCGTCTACTACCCCTCCCCAACTCCACCACTTATCCAACAACTGGCTAACATTAAGGTTTTGTAAGGGTCTGTCTGTTTGTTTGTTAGTTAGCAACATAGCTCAAAAAGTTTTTGGTGGATTTTAATGAACATTTCAGGAAATGTCTGCAATGAGACTAGGAACAAGTTATTGGATTGTGGTGGTGATTCGAGAACCTGGAGGGATGTGGGTGGTTGCCTGAGCTGTGCTCTCCGAGTGCTTTTCTACAGGTCCTTCTCAAAAAATTAGCATATTGTGATTAAGTTCATTCTTTTCCATAATGTAATGATAAAAATTAAACTTTCATATATTTTAGATTCATTGCACACCAACTGAAATATTTCAGGTTTTTTATTGTTTTAAAACTGATGATTTTGGCATACAGCTTGTGAAAACCTAAAATTTCTATCTCAAAAAATTGCCTTATTTCATCCGACCAATAAAAGAAAAGTGTTTTTAATATAAAAAAAGTCAACCTTCAAATAATTATGTTCAGTTTATGCACTCAATACTTGTTCGGGAATCCTTTTGCAGAAATGACTGCTTCAATGCGGCGTGAAATGGAGGCAATCAGCCTGTGGCACTGCTGAGGTGTTATGGAGGCCCAAGATGCTTCGATAGCGGCCTGAAGCTCATCCAGAGTGTTGGGTCTTGCGTCTCTCAACTTCCTCTTCACAATATCCCACAGATTCTCTATGGGGTTCAGGTCAGGAGAGTTGACAGGCCAATTGAGCACAGTAAACCATGGTCAGTAAACCATTTACCAGTGGTTTTGGCACTGTGAGCAGGTGCCAGGTCGTGCCGAAAAATGAAATCTTCATCTCCATTAAGCTTTTCAGCAGATGGAAGCATGAAGTGCTCCAAAATCTCCTGATAGCTAGCTGCATTGACCCTGCCCTTGATAAAACACAGTGGACCAACACCAGCAGCTGACATGGCACCCCAGACCATCACTGACTGTGGATACTTGACACTGGACTTCAGGCATTTTGGCATTTCCTTCTCCCCAATCTTCCTCCAGACTCTGGCACCTTGATTTCCGAATGACATGCCAAATTTGCTTTCATCCGAAAAAAGTACTTTGGACCACTGAGCAACAGTCCAGTGCTGCTTCTCTGTAGCCCAGGTCAGGCGCTTCTGCCGCTGTTTCTGGTTCAGATGTGGCTTGTAGCCCATTTCCTGCACACGCCTGTGCACGGTGGCTCTGGATGTTTCAACTCGAGACTCAGTCCACTGCTTCCGCAGGTCTCCCAAGGTCTGGAATCGGTCCTTGTCCACAATCTTCCTCAGGGTCCGGTCACCTCTTCTCGTTGTGCAGCGTTTTCTGCCACACTTTTTCCTTCCTATAGACTTCCCACTGAGGTGCCTTGATACAGCACTCTGGGAACAGCCTATTCGTTCAGAAATTTCTTTCTGTGTCTTACCCTCTTGCTTGAGGGTGTCAATGATGGCCTTCTGGGCAGCAGTCAGGTCGGCAGTCTTACCCATGATTGCGGTTTTGAGTAATGAACCAGGCTGGGAGTTTTTAAAAGCCTCGGGAATCTTTTGCAGGTGTTTAGAGTTAATTAGTTGATTTGATCATCAGTTTTAAAACAATAAAAGACCTGAAATATTTCAGTTGGTGTGCAATGAATCTAAAATATATGAAAGTTAAATTTTTATCATTACATTATGGAAAAGAATGAACTTTATCACAATATGCTAATTTTTTTAGAAGGACCCGTGTAAGCTTTATCAAATAAGGCGTATACCATATAGACCAATTTCACCCTTATTGGGAGCTATGAACAAGACATGTCCTTGTGATCAGACCGATAGATTTGGAGAAGACAGAGAATGTAGAGTGTGCAAATATGTCAATTCAGGCTGTGGCATGCTAACAAACATGCCAATAGAGATTCTGGAATGGAATCAAAAGGGGTTTCTACTTACTAATAGTCCTAGGGTATGCACATTTATGCCCCCATGTTCTTACAAGTTTCTTTGTTTTCATTTGAATTGTTCAGTCAATTGTTCAGTGAAGCATGGTGGTGGCAGAATGTTGCATTAAATACGGTGAAAGTGTGGAAGTGATTTGGGATGGTCTCGCAAATACACTGGAATTCTAACAAGATCAACTGTATGCTTGATACCCTGGCTCTAAAATCAAACTCTTCACTGATATTTGTCCCTAATCATCACTCAGTCCTGTAGAAAACAGTTAGAGCACACTGTTAATAGATTTTTCTGCTGTTTAGTACAGTCATTACCATAGCTGTCAGCAATTTTCTTGTTATTTTACGAAGGGCCTCTGGACAGCAAAATCAGTCGAACGTTTGGCAACTAATAATTGAAATATACCAAACGTCTGCTTTAGATTAGCATTTTGTTCAAACACAATATCAGAGTGGGAATTGATCTGTTTGCTGCATTTAGCCAACCAGCAAGCAGGAAAACAAATGGGGTGTTTGGATTCTGACAAGAACAAACAGTACAGCGATATCATAGCCATGATCTGAAGTGTTGTATTTAACATCAGACATTCATATGCTGATTTTAAATTGGTAACGGTGCCATTCTCTGCCAAGTGTCTATAATCACAGTCGCAGTATACAATATTTCGACCCGTAGGCTAGAACTCCCTCTCCAATTATGTTTCTCTTGGCCTGAGATTGAATCTATTACTGTGTAATTGCCTCTATATCTCCAACTATCACCCAGAGCAGTTCCACAGATTTTTCACACATATGGTGTGTAAATGTTTGGTGGATATCAAAGCTATTTTTAGGATGCTGTGGATGTTGAAGGAGCAGTCTCCTGACACGGCACAATATTGCACTACAAAGTTATGGAGGGGAATATCTCATGCCAGATTGTTGGTGACGGTGACTGTGGCACTGTCTCCGTCTGTGAGCTTACTCAAATATGTTTGATTGCTTTTTTATTTAACTTATTCGGTTATTCAGTTTAAGTGTGGTATACAAATACGCCAGTGCAGTTACTGGATGGATGCATCAAGACAACTCAGACAGAGTTGGCTAGGCACTCAAACGCCGAGAAATAAACGTTCCAACCTATTTTAACAGTCCAGCCTCTTAAAGCCTCCAGAACCCACTTGAGATTAATAATTAAATACCTATAATTTCAGTTAATGCTTGTCTTCCCGGTCTGCCAAGTAGAGTCAAACATTGCATGAAATTGTTCTTCCGTTTAGATGACCATTTATTTAATTACTGTCATTCTCTATCCTGCTGCTGGTTCTGTCTTAAAAAATGATGAGGTTATGTTGTAATTTCACAAACAAAAAATAAAATATAGATCTAATCAATTTACTGGAATAAAGGTCTAACAACAAACAATAAATTTATAAATTTTGAAAAACATGTAAAGTGAAGATCATTACTTTTGAATTGAAACTTTAAACTCATCTATCAAAGTAAAATCCAGTGAAACCAACTGTCTTCAAAAGGCACCTTCTTGGTAAATATAATCTAAATGTATGTAATGTAATTTCAGTATAAATCCAGGCATTCTTTGAGGACCTCAGAGGTGAGCGAACAGTATCATCAAAGCGAAGGAACACTGCAGACAGGTCAAACAGGAAGAAAGCAGGTCAGACGATAAAACAATATACCAGGCTTGGATCATCTCATAGAGCACTGTTCAATCCATCATCTAGTAATTATACGAGTTTAAGTACAAGTTCAGGTCTACCAGGAAATCTTAAATAGCATGCTGCATGAGGACAGCATTAGTCACGGAAGCAGCCCAGAGGCCTCTAGTATCCCTGGAGGAGCTGCAGGATTCTACAGCTCAGGTGGGGGAGTCTTATAACAGGACAGCTATTAGTTGTGTTCTCTGCAAATCTGGACAAATAAAAAAGGATAAGGAAAGTATAATTATTTTTTATATTTATTATTTATAGTTTGTCATTGGAGACACAGTAAACAAGAGGAATAAGGGGCTCTGGTGAGATAATTCAAATTCAATTCAAAAGTACTTTACTTATCTCAAAGATAAATTCTAAGTTGCCATAACTCATATCACCATAGTATCTTCAAAGAGTTCTTGTGGATGGTGATGCTGTCGGCAGAAAGGATCCGCGGTAGCAGCAGCGGCGATGATTTTCCACAGTAACATGTTCTGGATGACATCAGTTGTTGGTAAGCACTGCTAATCCATCTCCTTTGCTTTTGCTGTTACTCTTTAAATCTCTATCTGCCAATATGGTTCGAAAACCAACGTTGGAATCTAGAATATGATCCTTGCCAATTATGACGGATGGATAGGATAAGACCAAAATTGAATGCAAAACGGTACATGGGGAAAACTAACACTGCTCATCAATGTCAACATAGTGGTGGTGGCAGTATCATCTAATTCTTTAGCAGGGAGTGAAGAGTTCATCTTGTAACTGGAGGGTTGCCGGTTTGAACCCCCGCTCCGTTCGTCTCAGTCGTTGTGTCCTTGGGCAAGACACTTCACCCTCATGCCTACTGGTGGTGGCCAGTGTTCGGCAGCCTCGCTTCTGTCAGTGTGCCCCAGGGCATCTGTGGCTACGATGTAGCTTGCCATCACCAGTGTGTGAATGTGTGCGTGAATGGGTGAATGACTGAATGTAGTGTGAAGCGCTTTGGGGTCCTCAAGGAATACATAAAGCGCTATACAAGTACAGGGCGTTTCTCCGCTAAAAGAACCCTCCAACAAATACACTTAGATGTACAATGAAATAGTTCGAATCTGGAGTCAGGAACCTCTACAATAGAACGAGCCATTTCTCCAGAGTGTACAGCTGTGCAATCTACCTAACTCTTAGAAGAACTATGGTTAACAATATTTATATTTTATCAAATTGTTTCTCTCTTCTGAGGTTACAAAACTACAAAACTTCCATGTATATGTTTTGGTTTGATTTTAAAATAAATAAAATGTCAAGCTTTTACATCGTGGGAAAAATTATACATTTTTAGTTAGAATGAGGTCAATGTAGTACATTGCACATTGAACAAGTTTTAAAACCAGCCTGTCCTATTTTCTTTTTATATAACTCATTACTAATTGTCAATTACTGTCAAAGTCAACAAGGGCCACTATTAAGCCAAAATTAGCAGATAGAGATATACTGATGGAGATTTGAAACTGTAATTGCAGTGAAATGAGGTACTATAAAGTACTGCCTTAAGGGGGTAGAATACAGAACTCAACAGTTACGCACTACTTTCAGTGGGGTCTATCATTTGAAATCCCAGAAAGAATCATTAACTTTGTTCTTGTAATGAGATAAAGTGCATCCATATTTCAAAACACCCACATAACAATGGTTGTTTGGTAGAGTTTCTGAATGTTTTTTTAAATTATTGATTTATTTTACAACTAAGGTTTGTGTATTGCTAACCCATGTGTTATTTGCTTGAATAACCTGCTGACTGAATTATGTGCTACCATTTAATTTTGAATTTGTTTGCATTTTCCAGATGGGTACATTTTGATGAAAGCCACTGAAACTCTTTTTCTTTGTGCGTGTTTATTTACGTTGTACAAATATAAGCTTAGAATGTTTCCCCTCTGTTCTGGAATATTAATGTACAGTATACCTGTGTTATTAGACTTTATTGCAGTTTGTGCACTTGTATTTTAGAAAAGCAGTCTGATTTTGTCAACAAAGCCCATTTTGAAGGTGTATCTCAGTTTGGATCTGAGGTATTTTAGAAGATTTTCATGTAAAGACACAAATGTCAGGAATTTAGTCTTTCTGTGGGGATCATCTGTTCATCTGTCCAGTAGGACACCCAGATAATCAGTAACTGATGATATGTCAAGACAGCTCAAGTGCTCAACTTTGAATGGGAATAGTGTATGTGGTGTTCATATCAGGAGAAAACCAGTCAGCTTTTCTTAATGTGCCAGAACACAGCACATTCATTTCTAAAGCATATCTAACCGTCCTTTGTCCTCTGAGCTCCACCCCAACGTCACTTTGCTGTATTTCCAGCCGCAACAACACATTTTATGCAGAGAACCTAAGCTGTGAAGCAAATGTGAGAAAGAAACTGTTGAGAAAGTCCAAGTGTGAAACCAGATACAACACATAAAACCTGCACAAAAAACAGTTCTCCCATAATCACAGAGTAGAAATGTGGAAGTGACCTTGAACCAGCTTTTTATGTCTTCCATTGAAACCATCTATTGTACAGTAGTTATAGTGAAGCATAATTTCGAAATATTGAAAGTTGAAATGCATGAGTGCAAATCTATTTTCATATCCACACAAAAATTCTCTATGAGATTACTAATCTACATTAGCGACTTCAGGTTCTAGGATGCTAACCCCTGTTTTGATTCTACGCAAAACATTTAACAGCTGTGATTGTCCACTTAGAATAAACCTGGCAGCCCACCTTTTGAGGATTCTCAGTTTTACATCAATTTCCTGAAGTGTTCTTCAAGTTTTTGTTTTTAAAAAAATAATTTTATAGCCAAAAATATGAATTTACTTTATTGGGATTGTGTGAGACAGAGACACAAAATATTGTGCAGTGTGAAGTATGAGGTAAAAAGCACAAAACTTTCTTTTACAGATAAAAATGACTGTGTCTTTGAAACCTTTTCTTCACTCTGCTACTTTTCTCTTCTACTACTTTCCATTCTATTATTTGCTGTTATTCCAACTGTTAACTTAGTTTTTTTCTCTCCATAGAAGCTACACCTGGTCTGGTAACCGGTTAGCTACAATGCCCTGCTGGATGAGGGGCATCGACTGGGATGATGCTCCCAGTAACTGATCACCCCCCATGTCCTGTCATTAACTTTTTTTTATTTCTTTAATATAGAAAGTACTCTTACATCAGTTCTTTTGTTCTTTCTGTGTTTCTGCTCTGTCTTCTCAAACCCCCAGTCAGTCGAGGGAGATGGCCGGACGTACTGAGCCAGGTTCAGGTTCTGCTGGAGGTTTCTTTCTGTTAAAGGTTAGTTTTTCCCTCTCTACTGTTGCTACATGCTTGCTGAGTATGAAGGATTGCTGTGATTGGAGTCTGCATGAGTCAATGATTCGATGCGATCTGATGGGATTCATTAAATAGAAAACTAAAACTTTAAACTAATTGTAATGTTTGTATTGAAATGGCTTTTCTTGTAAAGTGCCTTGAGATGACATCTGTTGTGAATCGGTGCTATATAAATAAACTGTTTTGAACGGAAAAATGTGAAAATTGTAATTTAATTTGGATTCAGGCCTCCTGAGTCAATATTTTGTAGAACCACCTTGGGATACTGATAAGTATGGTGAAGCCTAGACTTTAGCAGGGGCTTACCGGGGCTCCAGCCCTGGGCACTGGCACTGTCTGGGCCCCAATGCTATTTTGTAATGTTGTGAATGAACAGTGTGAGAACACCTTAACCTAATCACTAACTAAGATATTGACTTTCATTGAAAGGTTTTCTAATTTGTTTTGGCCAACGTCTACCATGAATGTTTGATTATTATTCGTCCAAGTTTGACACATCTTACGCCTTGGGGAGCAGCATCAGAGATTAGTTTCTCATAATGGCGGACACCAGAAAGTATGATAGTGGAGCTCTGAAAAGAAAGAAAAAGAGGAACCCAACAAAGATGTAATGAAGAAGATGCCCAAGGTTAAACAAAAGCGATGGAGGCGCGCTCATCTTCAGCAGATGACACCTTGACTGTGGATAAACCAGACCGTACTGATCCTGTCCTCTGGGGAAAACATTGAGTAGTCCAGACGGGCTTACTGGGCTGAAAAGGAACCAGGGAGCTTTTACAACATCGATGGGGACTTTCAAGCATCGGAATGGGTGTATACACACCTGAAGCGGCTGTCTCCCATTGTATTCTAACCGCAAGCTCGTAAATGGTGAGTGCATTCAACGACAGTGGCTGCTTTATTCTCCATCCACTGGAGCTGTGTTTTGCTTTGCATGTCGCGTTTTCAGTTATGCTAAAAGTCAGTTGTACTTTGAAATGGGATTCAGTGACTGAAAGCACCACAACAATAGCAAAGATCATAGAAAAGCTACGTTGACATAAATTACACTTGCATTACCCATAAATTCATAGAGGATAGATTCTGAACTGCAGATGTAATTTGATTCAGACTGCGCATATTGGACTGGAAGTGTTGAGAAGAGCCATCTGTTGTCAAGTTTTTGGCAGAAAGGGGACTGGCTCTAAAGGCTCCAGTGACGTTTTTGGCAGGGCTGATAAAGGAAATTACCTGGGAATTCTAGAGTTCATAAGTGAGTTTGAAATCTTTCTGAAGTCTCATTTACACAACCAGGGAAATGCATGTGCAGGAACACCTTCCTATTTTTCTTTTAAAGATAAAAAAGTGAAAACAGGATAAATAACAGGAAACTAAGCTTGACCACAGCCTATGATAGACCGTTTAGGTGCACAGCTAAAATTGAGCTGTTTATTTACATATAAGTATGAATAAGTAATGCTCCACCCCTGAAAAGGAACAGATGTTGAGATGATGCCGGTGCAACAGCCTTGCATAGGTGAAGAGGAAGTCATCTGGGGTCTTTAGCCAATGAGACGAAAATCACAGCAACAGTAAGAAGATGAAGAAAGCCAATGGGAGAAGGCAAAACCTGCAGCATCACTGAATCAGGGAATAATCAGTTGTACACCTGCAGAATGCATGAGGACTAATTCATTGTCTGATGGACAGGCAGATTTTTTGGATCCAGTAAATCTGTAACCGTATATTTTCTTGTGGCTTTAGGCATTAAAGTGTATCTCATTTTGAATTTAAAGTAATCATTCTCTGCCTATTATTTAACCAGATTTTTACACATGCTTAGAAGACCCCTATGCATTTACCGACTGCTGAATTTTTTTAGCCAATAGAATTCAAGTTTCCGCCTTGCCGGCTGTCAATCAACTTGCATGTGCATCGTGCAAACCTGTGAAGATGAGGCCACAGGACACAGGCCGCTCCCGTTTAAAGTCACCACATAGGAAGAGAGCATCAGTCATGGAGAAGTCACTCACCTTTGAAATGTCCATAACAAAATACAGTCGGCTGATGCTAGATCCTCTGATCAGTATAGATCAGTATACTGTTAAGAGAAGGGAACTGTTTTTTTTTTTTTTTTTTACCAGATATCAAATTGCAACTGAACATCCAAAAATTTTTAATCAAAATCTTTAGTTGTGAAAAAAAATAAAAATGGCTGACATATCTTGAGAAGACGAAATTAATACAGAGAATACATAAGTAAAAATAAGTAGGGCATATTTAGAATGCATTGAATATTGCTTGCCAACCACCATTACACAGAAGTTTATGTTATTGTTTTCAGTGCTTTTTAGTTATAAGTTTTAAATGTCCTACGTTAATGAACTCACCGACCATTTCAAACGTTCGTTGAATGCACCACAGATGTGCTACGCAGCTTAGTAGACAAACTTGTGCCCTTTTTTCCCCTTAAAAGGAGAGGTCTGAAAGATTAAAGTGAGGAACGATGTTCATGTGTGACTTAAAAAAAATTAGATCAGTCTTATAAACCTCCAGATTTCTTTTTTGCTGTTTAATTCATTTTAAATACAAAACAACTTTGTAAGTGGGTGAAATGAACCGAGAAAGGTTTATGATTGGTCAGTCAATGTAGTATGATCATGTTGCATGCACATGCGCAGGATCATTCCCATCCTGAAAGTCCGGAAGGATGGTCTGGATGCAGAGCAAGCAGGATGCAGGGACTGGTGCACAGTCATGTTGGAACAGGAAGGAGCAATCCTCAAACTGTTTGAACAAAGTCGGGAGCATAAAATTGTCTAAAATGTTTTCATATACTGAAGCATTCTGAATTCCTTTAGTTGGAGCTAAGGGTCTAAGCCCAACTGCTGAAAAACAGCCCCATTCCATAATTCCCACAAGTGCAAACCCAGAAGTGCAACATTGGTGTAGACCAAACTTTACACTTGAGATGGTGAATTGAGTGCCACTCTCCTGACAACTGCCAAACTGACTCGTCCATTGGATTTCCAGAGAGACATGATTATAAAGTCCAAAGAACAGGTATTCATGATCTGAAGAACAGTGGCAGGATAATTTACACGACCACATCCAACACTTTCCATATGGATTGGATGCAGCTGCTCGGCAAAGGATACAGGTCCTTCTCAAAAAATTAGCATATTGTGATAAAGTTCATTCTTTTCCATAATGTAATGATAAAAATTTAACTTTCATATATTTTAGATTCATTGCACACCAACTGAAATATTTCAGGTCTTTTATTGTTTTAAAACTGATCATTTTGGCATACAGCTCATGAAAACCCCAAATTTCTATCTAAAAAAATTAGCATATTTCATCCGACCAATAAAAGAAAAGTGTTTTTAAAATAAAAAAGTCAACCTTCAAATAATTATGTTCAGTCATGCACTCAATACTTGGTCGGGAATCCTTTTGCAGAAATGACTGCTTTAATGCGGCGTGGCATGGAGGCAATCAGCCTGTGGCACTGCTGAGGTGTTATGGAGGCCCAGGATGCTTTGATAGCGGCCTGAAGCTCATCCAGAGTGTTGGGTCTTGCGTCTCTCAACTTCCTCTTCACAATATCCCACAGATTCTCTATGGGGTTCAGGTCAGGAGAGTTGGCAGGCCAATTGAGCACAGTAATACCATGGTCAGTAAACCATTTACCAGTGGTTTTGGCACTGTGAGCAGGTGCCAGGTCGTGCCGAAAAATTAAATCTTCATCTCCATTAAGCTTTTCAGCAGATGGAAGCATGAAGTGCTCCAAAATCTCCTGATAGCTAGCTGCATTGACCCTGCCCTTGATAAAACACAGTGGACCAACACCAGCAGCTGACATGGCACCCCAGACCATCACTGACTGTGGGTACTTGACACTGGACTTCAGGCATTTCCTTCTCCCCAGTCTTCCTCCAGACTCTGGCACCTTGATTTCCGAATGACATGCAAACTTTGCTTTCATCCGAAAAAAGTACTTTGGACCACTGAGCAACAGTCCAGTGCTGCTTCTCTGTAGCCCAGGTCAGGCGCTTCTGCCGCTGTTTCTGGTTCAAAAGTGGCTTGTAGCCCATTTCCTGCACACGCCTGTGTACGGTGGCTCTGGATGTTTCTACTCCAGACTCAGTCCACTGCTTCCGCAGGTCCCCCAAGGTCTGGAATCGGTCCTTCTCCACAATCTTCCTCAGGGTCCGGTCACCTCTTCTCGTTGTGCAGCGTTTTCTGCCACACTTTTTCCTTACCCATGATTGCGGTTTTGAGTAATGAACCAGGCTGGGAGTTTTTAAAAGCCTCAGGAATCTTTTGCAGGTGTTTAGAGTTAATTAGTTGATTCAGATGATTAGGTTAATGGCACGTTTAGAGAACCTTTTCATGATATGCTAATTTTTTGAGATAGGAATTTTGGGTTTTCATGAGCTGTATGCCAAAATCATCAGTTTTATAACAATAAAAGACCTGAAATATTACAGTTGGTGTGCAATGAATCTAAAATATATAAAAGTTTAATTTTTATCATTACATTATGGAAAAGAATGAACTTTATCACAATATGCACATTTTTTGAGAAGGACCTGTATAAAGCTTGTTAAGCTGTCACCCTGCCCTATTCACTCCTCATTGTCTGCACCTGATCAATCAACCACACCTGATCCTACTCACCTCCTGCCTTTAAAACCCATCACTTCCTTTCACTCAGTGCCGGATCATTATTGATGTCTCGTGTGCCTTCCCTGCTGTCTCGTTCCTGCCCGATGTCCAGTCTCTCCGTTCCTGCCATCGTCCTCTTCATCATCATCACCTTCACCATCACCTCCACCTTTAATAAACATCCTGCACTTCCTCAGCGTCTGCGTTTGGGTCCATACTTCACACACATCCCTGACATAAGCACTGTTTTTGAGCTAAATTGAAAGTCACAAAAAATTCAACAGTCTGTGCACATTGAAACCTTTGGTTATCCAATGGCCTTCCTCCAGAGGAGGAGCTCTTGAATAGTCAGTACCTCCTTTCCCGACCTTCCTGTTTTTCGTTACCTTCCATCCACAATTATGGCCTGTTTAGAGTTGGTCTGTTACATACAATGCTAATTAAAGGCATTGAAATCTTTGGTTACAATGTAACAGAATGTGAAAAAACGTCAAGGGGTATTCAATGCTGTGCCAAGCACCGTAACTCATATTTCAGGTATAAGTGATGTGTTATAAAAAAATTGTCTAGTTTCTTTTTTTTTACCCAGAAAGATTTTCTTTTCAAGTCACAGAAAATATATATTTTTTTACAGATTGCCTACGCACAGCATTCACACCTCATGCTCAGAAGGAGAGTGACCTTCGCACAACTGTGTGCTGTGCGTTAAAAGATGCTCAGGCAGACGAGTGCTGAAATATTAAAGCTGCATAATGAGTATGTGTAAACAGAACAGCTCTTTGAGAAAACTGGCAAACATAATTATGAAATTTTACAGCCTAAAATCAAGCATCTTCGTGGGGTCATTGCACTTCTGCTAAATAATTATTCTTATTTCATGAGCCATGAGGAAAGCAAACAAGAATCTGCTGAGATTTGGGGCTACAGGTGATCGTTTGGTTTTGAATGTCTGAGAGGAAGAAGAAGAGGCTCAAGTATGTACAGCCTGTTAATTATGGTCCTTGAACAGCCACTCAAATAAAAGGGTAAAGCACGGTTTTAAAAAGAGCCTGCAAGTGGAATTGCTGGTCCCTATGCAGTTTAGTTGAATAAAATGTATTTCTAAGGTATGAATAAGCATGGGAAAGAGGTTTATCAGATGTTTATAAGAATGAACTGTTAATTCCTTGTCTTTAAAGGACAGAGTACAGTACGAGACTAAATTAAATTATTACATCCTGAATCAAGCCATCCATCCATCTATGGATGAGATCGAGCCTCAGTGAAATGTTCTAGCTCCCCATTGGATAACCCAAGATTCCAGTAGCGAGGTCAGGCTCTGCCCCAGGATCTCCTCACAGTTTGACATTGCCTTAACCCTGGTTCACACAGCAAGATTTTAAAACAGTCATACAATTTTCAAACCTTGACAGACCACACACGTGGTCATAAAAAGTAAAAAAAAAAATCAAAGATTTAACATTTTCGGTCTTACAGTGTTTTACGGCCCCTGGCCATAGAAGAGGCAGGTCTGTCTTCCTATATGCAAATTTGAGTGTGGCAGCACCCACCGATGATTGGCTGCCTGAAAACTCCTGGTTTGCACTTCTTGTGTAAGCCAATTGGACCGGGTGTGTAACACCATACCAACCATGGCCAATAGGAAAGACCTGCAGCTTTAAAATACTTTGAGGAACACTCATTCAGTGGGCAGCTTTCGAACTGTTTGTATTGCTTGCCCTTTGTTGTATCTGTCTTTGTTTTGTTTTTTAATGAGGGTTGTGTTAATTAATGTTAGTTGTGCTAAAGCTAGAAAAGCCTGTAAGGGTCAAAGTGCAACTCACCCCCAAATCAACCAGTTTTGCTGATAAACTGTATTAATGAGTGTCTAATAGTGCTGTCTACATGTCTGGTCATTATTTTTGGTATTTTAGAACATTTTAGTAAAAATACATATTTTCTAGCAAAAACCATCAGTGTGGAGCCCTCTTTAAGGTTAAAACTTTACACTGCACTTGAATTTGAATCGGGGCATTGCTACTAGCTCAGCCACTATGGCTGTTGTCAGCCGTCCTGCAGCTGTGGAGAATAAAACACTCGGTCACACCTCTGTGGCAAGTGGGAATAGTAAGGAAGTGTTGACACCACCCAGCCGTCCACTCACGCGCCCCTCCATCCACCAGGCAATGCCTCTTTTTGCCGCATTTTTCAAACTGGAAATGTAGGTGGAGAAAGACCCTGGTAGGGGGTGAGTTGCTCTTTAAGTTAATTGCTCTTGTTTGTTTGAAACCACAATTGATGGTAGTTTGGAAGGTCCTTCTCCTGTTTTGTTTGTTTCTGGTTTAGACTGTTTGGTTTAGAACAATTTTATGATTTTTTTTTTTCATTAACAGATTTGACCACTCTATGAAGAAAGTTAGTTTTAAACAAATTATGATTACTTTAAGACTAATTGGCACAATTCGGTATGTGTTCAAACAACCAACTCATAATGCAAAGACAGTGAAGACAAAACGTTATTAGGAGGAAGTAATGTTTCATTAACTAATTTGCTAAATTAGAGATCAATAACCTTATTGGAAAATGTATTTTTATTTTTTGGATCAGTCACGCTCGGATGGATCTAATTTCAGTTTTTTGGCATACTAAAAAGGCAGTTTCAAAGCAACTTACAAGGTTAGTTTTTGGTGTATAAACCATCTGTGTTAAAGCCGATCTCTATTTTGAATGCCGTATTTAACAATCCTGATTGTTTATGAGCACTAGAAGCAGGTAGATAAATGAGGTTCATCAGCACTGATGGTGTACAAAACTACTTTTCGCATGTAGGGCGGTGACTTGTTAATTTCTTTTGTTTGAAACCACAGTTAAAGGTAGTTTGGAAAGTGCTTCTCCTGTTTTGTTTGTTTCTTGTTTAGTCTGTTGAGTTTAGAGCAATTTTATGATTCTTTTCTTTTGAGTAACAGATTTGCCCACTCTATAAAGAAAGATTAGTTGGTTTTTGATCATTTGTTTAAGTTGCACCTCCTGTTAATGAATTTTCATAATACACTTTTTAAGTCCAATTTTACCACTGTGACAACATCTTTTATTTTGCTTTTTATTTTACCCTAGCATATTTGGGTTGTGTGTTGTTCAGTGTTGCCAACAAAGCGGCTTTTTAAACCCATCTAGCAACTCTTTCAAAAAAGCGACTTGCGACAAATCTAGTGACTTTTTTGGGTGTTATTGGAGACTTTTGGAGACTCCGACATAAAGCACATATCCTTACTCTTCTCACTGAGCAGCAGTGCAGCTGTGGATTCCTCTTCCGTCCCAGAGCACTCACAGCAAGCAGGCAGTCCTTGAGCTGCAGCTCCAGCTGGAGTCAGAGCAGATGTTTACCGCACTGCTAAGAGATTGCAAGTGAATCATGCATGTGTGAAGCCACGGTTGACTGATTTTACCCTCATCAGTCAAGGCACAATGTAAATGTAAAAATGTCTGTGTAAAACAAACCACCACACACCAAAATAAACAAGAGTTTTCACTCACTTATCTCATCCACTGTGTTGGCCTCTCTGTAACAGTCATCATGTCTCAGTCTAAACTGGAATCAGAAATACAGAGAACGTTGGAATTGAACCCTGAATTAAAAGGCTGGTTGAAAAGGTTTATTGGAGATGTTACACAGGCCGACTGTCTGCATTGTAAGGCTGATTTTTATGCCACAATTAGTGATAGAACAAAACACATGACCTCTCAAAAACATACTCTAAAGGCAAACATTGCCATCAATGGTTTAAAAACTTGATGCTGCAAAAATTCATAATAATAAAAAAATCCCTCTCCTACAGCATCTATTACAATTACATGCACATTATGCAAATGAGGGGATGACATCATTTAGCGACTTTTAGCAACTTTTGGGACAGCTACTTTTCATGCTGAGGAGTTGGCAACACTGGTGTAGTGTGCGGCCACACGGCAATCACGATACACACACAGGAAGAGATTTCCCTCACAAACATTCCGGGGTCAGACTGGAAATTTCACAAATCTTCATGTAACCCAGTTTGCCAGGGTTTATATAATAAATAGCTCAATATAGTTAATAGTTTGTTTAGTAAAAAAAATAAAAACATGCGGTTTTTCATTTCCTTTAAAAATAGGTTAAACTAAAATAGAAAGAGAATAAATATATTGCAGAAATATTGGTTAGTTACCTTTAAATCTTTGTCGTATGGTTGTGTTTAAAGCACGGTGCTACGTGACCCATGCGACTGGAAACAGCCAACCATTCTCACCTAAGTGAGGGAGATAGGCAGCGCACAGAGCTGTGCTAGAGGAGAAGGGAAGGAGAGAGCAGAAGAGTTGAGAAAAGTGTCTTAAAACGGTTGAGTTTTTATGTTAATTAAAAAAGATTTGAAGAAATTATTTTAGTTTTTTCCAACCCGTCCTATGTGGAGACGGTTTGGAAATTTATGAACGCAACTTGGTGAAAGAACTGTATTTCATTTAGGCAATAATTGTGCCATTTTACTATCATTCAATGGAGATATGAAGCTAAGGTAGTGTATTTATGTAATTTTATGGTAAAATCATGAATCATACGATGCCTTTGAAAGCGAAATAGGGAATCTGGCTGTTAATTTAATGGCCTCCTCTTGCTGTTTTCATCCATCGTTGTTGAACTGTGTCACTTCATCAGGCACAGATTTGGACAGATTTAGATATTTTATTTATTTTAATGCTACTTGGTGTTTTATTTATTTAGGCATACTTTGTGTTGTTTCTAATGGGTCGGTAGGTTGCTCATAATTTTTGCAATGGACTCATGCCTGATTCACACATAGTGCGGAACGGATGTGGTCCAGGCTCCGAACGGTTTCCTCAAAGACAAAAAAATATGGAGTCCAATCAGAGCATTCTCACCGGCCGCGGTGCAGATCCAGATGCGGAGCTCCGGAATGTTTCTGCATGAAGTCTATTTTTTTCTGGATGCCACATGCCAATCCACATGAGGTAAAAGAAATTACAAGAGCCAGACAGGAAGTGAGACGTGGGCCAGCGAGGTGCATCTAGTAAATTTCAAAATAAAACGTGGGTTGCATTTCTTTTCCGGATTTTTCTTCTATTATTAATGACAGAGATGGTTCACTGTGTATGATAGTTCACGTTATTTTTACAAGTATATCTTTTAACGCATTATGTCAAATTTTGTCAATGTGTTGCAAACTATTGCTTAACACTCACTGCTTTCAGGAGACGTTCCACACACAAACTGCAGTTGGTGTGAATGGCAGTCCGTACGGAAGCCATACGGAAACCGGACCGCACTCGGTGTGAATCAGGCATCAGTGTAAATACTGAACTGCTAATTCAGTACTATTGAAAAAACAAACTTTACTCTGTGACATAGAGATTGGTTCAACCTTTTGCTGGAATATTTTGAGTTTTGTTTTTACAGTTTTATTTAATTCCCGGAAGCTGAAATAATTGTAAGAGGTTACTTTTGCAATGCAATTTATTTCTTTGATGGTAAATCAACAAATGGTTAAAAGTTAAAAGGAAAAAAGAACTTTAATCAAAACTAGGATTCAACTTGAACAATAGAACAGATCAGTGTTTTATTTTCAACTGAGTTAACTCTAGGAAAAACTAGATACTACATAACTTAAAATAAAACTCATTAAAAAAGTTGCAACCTACTAACATAAAACTCAACTAAATCTTTTAAATCTAAATAGAGGTTTAAGAAAAGAAAGGGAGCAATAAATCTTAACCAAACTTAACCAATTATAACAAAAAAAGGTGTAATTAAATTTGTTGTTTTTGTTGTTTTCGTATTTGGTTAAGGAATTTAATATTCTATGTTTTGTATTTTAATGTCTTTTGTCCATTTATTATTTTCTTATAATAACCCAGCAGTTTAAATTTATATTCTGGTCTGTGGTCTTTCTTTTAACTTCACTTAAATCGAAATATATTCCAGTAGTCGAGGCAAGCTGAACTGTACTGGTCCAACTCTATTGTTGCACACTACCACTTGATGTTACCCTGTAACCACTGCCACAGGAGATCAAACGTGACTTTCAAGTCAACAAACCTGGCGGACAACGAGGAAGGCAAGCTAGATGCTTGCAAGGCATATCATTTCCCATCACCTCACTTTCTGATTGGCTACACGTCATATTCAACAGGCTGCATGCTTGGTTGTCTTCAGAACACACCACACACGTGGCAATTTTGGGCCAAGACAATTCAGCATGTGAAATATCCTTGATTTTTGATCGGAGCAGTCCTGACGTCCTTCCGAGCAGACCAGAGCACTCTGAACACACCACAGCACTCTGAACACACCACACATGGCAGGAATATGTGTTAGGATTACTTCAAGAGCCACCACGATAATTCGGGCATCCTTACGATTGTCAGAAAGGGGAATCAGGACTGATTTTTGGCATATGAATCTTGCTATTTGAGCCAGGCTTTACCAAAACCTGCTATGCACCAGGAAACCTCCATATGAGACGCCTAAGCCACCTCAAATCACTCCTATTAATAAGGGCGAGTGTTGGTTCCACTTCAAGCTTTCTCCCTATAACTCAGCTCCTCTTGTCTCTGAGGCTGAGCCCAGCCATCCTGCAGAGGAAGCAAACATTGTTACCTCTGTCAGGTAGCTGGGCTAATTCTTTGAGATAGGGAGGGTAACTTCTTCATCCGGGGGTAGTTTGAAATAGTCTCTGCTGCTTCACATCGAAAGGAGTCACTTGAGGTTTTTCAGGAATTTTATTAGGATGCCTCCAGGGAGGTTTTCTGGTCACTTTCCACTGGTACAAGATGCCTGGGCAGACCCAGAATTAGCTGGGGGGACTTTATTTTCCTTCTGCAGGGACTGCCTTGGGATTGACCTTAATTAGTTAGACAATGTGGCCGGGGAGCGGAATCTCTGGGTTTCTCTCCTGGAACTGTTTTCCCCTGGAAAGAAATAAAGCCATGGATGTAGAGATGGATAGATAGATTTCCAGATTAAATAACTTTACTTAAATTGTTGGAATGTATATTATGGAAGTTATGTTAAAGCTTTAGCACAACTCCATCTGCGTAAACCATTGAAGGGCAATCAAAAACCCACTTCTTTAGTTGGTGAAAAGTTTCCTTGCTTTCATTAAAAACATCCCAATGGAAAGTTGAAAATAAACTTAGGAGTGTTTCTCTGTGTGTTCCCAAATGACCAAAGCTAACATTCTGTGAGAAAATAATTGCTCATGAGAGTGGTCTTCCTGTAGAACTCTACCAGTTGAAATTCTAACAAGAATCTGATCAAGAAATCAACACTGCATTTGTCACAGTGAGGCCTCAACCTCTGTTAAACTGCAAAAGGAAGAAAAAAAACAAAGAGGTCATTGTTTATAGTTACTGCGATGCATTTTTTCCCCTCTGCAGCGGTGTGAAACTGAAGCGACTTCCAGCTGTTTCTGCATAATGGGGTGTCGAAGATTCTGTTGCTTGGATCAGAAAGGATGTGTTGTTAGCAAGTGTGAGCTTTGCAGGAATCTTTTTTCTGATTCTCAGGACATAATGTTTCACAAGATTGCACATGTTGCAAAGTGCTATAGCCATGTTGGTCCCAGATCACCAGTCCAAGTACTAATTATTGGATTAAAAAGCGTAGACAAAATCTACTGATGTTTAGAGCAATTATTTCCTTACAGTTATTTGAACTTTACAAAGCCTGTATGACAGGAATTAAGTTAAAAGCAACCATGAATTTGGGGAATCTAGTGCTACAGTGGCTAATAAAGTGCACACATCTCTGCTAAAGTTTTTATAACTCAATGTTACTTGAATCATTTTAAAACATTTTCCCTTCGTAATGTGACATCCAGTCACATTCAATAAATTAGAATATGTACATTTAAAATGGAACCTTTAAGAAGGTATTAAACACCTTTCATTGAGCCCACAATATTTGTATTAAACATGCTTTTTATTTATCTTATGTAATATTCTCATCTTAAATGTCATGTTTTCATTAGCTGGAAGCCGTAAACCCATCTTTTCTTTCACAAAATAAAGCATGAAAGCTTGAAAACATCAGCCTGTGTGTGATTAATCGACAGTATATGATGTTTTTCACTTGTATATGATGTGTTCCACTTGTATATGATGTTTATGATGTATTCCACTTCATGAATTGAGTTGCTGAAATTAATTAATCTTTCTGTAATATTCTAACTTATATGACTGCATATCCTATATGGCTGCAGTGAAAAACAAAACAGTCTGTTAGAACAGAAACATAGAACATAAAAAAGCTGGGGCTTAGCTACTGCTGGGTGGTTACCCCGGGATTCTCCTCTGCTCCGCTCTGGGGGGGCAGTAGTGGTCCTCCTGGGGGGGTCCTGTGTTCTGGGGGTCCTTCGGATGTCTGTCAGTATGTTTACATGCACATCTAAATGGAATTTTGGCAATAATTGGAAGAAAAGCTTAACCAGAAAGAGAGTCTTTATCCCAGTTTACATGTCACACAGAAAATCAAATTATTGAATAAAGTGCGCTTGACTACGCAACTCTACGTGGCGACATGTGCCAATTCGCACTGCCGTTCTTCTGGTTGGCATAGAGAGTCACAAAGTTCGTAAATAAATGCTGACAGCAGTGAAACAGACAGAGTAAAAGCAGGATATGCACAATGAGCGAATAAATGGACGACAACAACGCTGCAGCACAGTACATTTCGTAAGTATTGTACTGTTTGATTGTGTAACACTTGTTGTTGCTGATGTGTTGTTGTGTACCGGTGAGGCTAAGCCATGGTTGGAGTTTACAGAGTTTTGCCCCATAATCTGGGTGCATTAGTCTGTTTAAGAAAAGTCCAATTCGTTTGGACTCCAGCTGGACTAAGGTGTAAGTGTGCATATCAGTCGGGCTAAGGCAATAGATTGGCTTTCTCTGACAGCATGTAAACACACTGTGCAGCTTCGATCTTTTCATCTCTGCAACAAGTCCTGGGAGGCAGATCTATAGCTCCTCACACCTGCTATTGAACATTCAGATTGATAAACCTTATACACACACACACACACGCACACACACACACACCTACACACACACACGCACATACACACGCACACACACAGGTGTATATATATATATATATATATATAAATATATATATATATATATATATATATATATATATATATATATATATATACAGTACAGTGGAAAAGTTTTAGGCAGGTCTGAAAAAATGCTGTAAACGAATGCTTTCAAAAATGGAAATGTTTCCATTTTCCTAACAAAATGCAGTGAATGAACAAAACAGAAATCAATCAATATTTGATTGATTTCCCTTTGCCTTTAAAACAGCTTCAATTCTTCTAGGTACACTTGCACGCAGTTTTTGAAGAACCTTGGCCGGTAGGTTGCTCCAAACATCTTGGAGAACTAACCACATATCTGTGGATGTTGGCTTCCTCACATCATTGTCTCTTCATGTAATCCCAGACACACTGGATGATGTTGAGATCAGGGCTCTGTGGGGGCCATAACATCACTTTCAGGACTTTTTGTTCTTCTTTAGGCTGAATACAGTTCCAAACCATTAATCCTGACCAAATCTCCAACTCCATTTGCAGAAAAACAGCGCCTAACGTTCAAGGAACCTCCACCATGCTTCACTGTTACTCATTATTGTACAGCTCTCCAGCCCTTCAACAGCCGGATATTTCAATTTTTGGCTCATCAGTCCAGAGCACCTGCTTCCATTGTTCTGCACCCCAGTTCCTATGTTTTCATGCATGCTTGAGTCGCTTGGCCTTGTTTCCACCTTAGAGGTATGGCTTTTTGGCTGTAACTATTCCATGAAGACCACTTCTGGTCAGACTTCTCTGGATAGTAGATAGGTGTACTGGGGTCCCACTGATTTCTGCCAGTTCTGAGCAAATGGCACTGCTAGATATCTTCCGATTTCGAAGGGTTATAAGCTTAATGTGTTTTTCATCTGCTGCACTAAGGTTCCCTGGCCGACCATTGTGCCTGCCATACTCAACCTTGCCTGTTCCTTTGTGCTTCTTCAAAAGAGCTTGAACAGCACATCTTGAAACCCCTGTCTGCTTTGAAATCGTTGTCTGGAAGAGACCTTGCTGATGCAGTAGAACTACCTTGTGTCTTGTTGCTTTGCTCAATCTTGCCATGACATGAAACTATCTTCCACAACCTCACCTTGGTAGCAGAGTTTGGCTGTTCCTCACCCAGTTTTAAGGCTCCTACACAGCTGTTTCTGTTTCACTGTGCTTCAGCCTATGTGTGACATTATTGCTCATTAGCACCTGTTTGGTATAAATGGTTGATCGTACACTTGACTATAATCTTACAAAATCTCTGACTTTGTTCAAGTGTACCTCTAGCAATTGATACCGGTTTAAAGGCAAAAGGTAGTAACACCAAATATTGATTTGTTTCAGGTTTTTCTTTTGTTTTCTCACTTTGCATTTTTTAAATTGATATCAAAAAATTAACAAACATTTATATTTCTGAAAGCATTCTTTGTTTAGAGCATTTTTTCACACCTGGCTAAAACTTTTGGACAGTTCTGTATATAGTTGAGCATTATAGCAAAAGTCGTAATGCTCCACTTGTAAATCTGTACTGCTTCTACTTGGCACTCAGACATCAATTCTGAGTTGCCACACTGTCAGACAAGAAATGTGTTGGGGGAGAAATGCTGTATGCCATCTCCTTAAAGTGTAACTGAACCCCCTGAAAAATCGTAACCCCGCCCCCAGACAACATTTGAAAATTCTACAAAGTGGGCGGTGCCAGAAAGAACGTAGGGGTATGTCTGTGAGACCATGCCTGTGACACAGTCAATGCCTGTGATGTAAAGATGTACCGCTCTCCACCAATCACAAAATTCAAATGCAGTAGCCACCCTTCAACCCTAAGGGGGCAGCACTAAGACGTTTTTAGACCAAGAAGTGTAGAATTAAACAAGTTCACACCAAAATGTAAAAGAAAATCCCAGAAACTGAAAGATTGTATTGGTAAATACCCATTTATACAGTCTAGAAGCCAAAAACAGTTGTTTTGGGGTTTAGTTACTCTATAACCAAGGTGAAACATGGTGTTGGCAGAATCATACTCTGGGGGGACTTTTTTCAGATGAAATATGTTTTTTTGTAAAGAAAATTATGAACAGTTCCAAATACCACTCAGTTTAGACTCTAAACTTAATAGGTACCCACTGGAAAACTGAAGATGAAGTCAGACTCCAGAGCTACAGCTGAAAGAAAATCTATGCCTTCAGCTGAAGAGATCTATGGACTAGAGATACCGCTACCATTTTGCTAGACAGAGTGATGAAATATTGATAACTGAAGTCCTACTAAAGACATCTAAATGCGTAAATTAAGGTTCTTACAGCTTTTTATATTTCTCTCTATTTAATTTGTCAGATTTTTTTGTTGAATTGTGCAAGATATATGCTACATTAAATGAGTTTTGAAATGCTTTTTCTGAGTCTATTTTTTATCATAAGGACCTGGCATTTTCTCAAGGCTATGGAGACTTTTCAGATCAACTCTATAAGGAAACTGTGCCATACTGTAAGCCTTATTGTAAAACAGCTTTCTCACATTGAATGCATTTTGCAGTTATTCTCCTGATAAATTGTGCAAACATTAACCTCACTCAATTATGTTTTCCAAGGTCTCTAGTTAAGTCTGGATGTATAAATATCTGGATGCTGAGTCTCTAATAAGGACCCACTTACAGAGAACCATCCACAGAGTATTTCAAGTTTGACTAGGCATTATTTTTCTATTACATACATGAGTCCGCCTGATTTTGATGTAATTGTTCAAACCATTTGGTCAAACAAACCATAAGGTGCTAATTAGTCTTAAAGTAATTACAATTAGTTAAAAACTACCTTAGCTTTTGTCCCAACACTCTTCAATACAAGCAGTGGTCTTTAAACATACATATTCAAACTGAACTGTGACATCACAATCAATTTATTGGTTATCATTTCCACTTCTTTGCATATTTGTCTGTTTTACTGTTTTACTTTTGAAAGTTTTATTATTCGTTCTTCTTTACTTAGTAGTTTAGTTGTGTGTTACTAGCTTAGTGAGTTTGTTCATTACAGCATTTTGACTGGAAAGTTGACTTCTTTTGTCATGATTTTAGTGAAGGACCCGAGCACAGAGAGATAGTTAGCGTTATTTAAACGCATATTTAATAAAGCTCGTACAGAACTTAGGGAAGCAGAGAACAGGACAGGACATGGACACGATGATGATCCGACAAAGAACAGGGAAAAACACAAGGGTATAAATACACAAAGGAAGTATTCAGGGAGACAATCAGGGAAACTTAGGACAGCTGGGAACAATCAAAGACGCCGGAACAGATCAAGACAGGAAAATTTCACACCATGACATCTTTTTGTTGATAAACTCTTGTATTTTAGAAAGTCGTTGTTTGTTGTTATTCCACATACATATGTAGTAACTTGCTGTTCAAGGAATGCCAAGAACTTATTCCTTCATCTATTGTTTAATTATCTCAGCCTTATATGGCAGGTAATCATTAATATTAACAGAGACTTAAATATTTGGCTAGTATTAATTTCCTGGATCCCAGGATGGTGCCCCAAACATGGTAATTTTGACATACAATTATTTCTTATTAATAATTGCCCTAAGCAATTATTCATAATTATTCATAGCCAAAACCTAACTATCTGTATCACAACACTGTGTAGCTAATTTCCTCCCATGATGTATTTTAGAATTAAATGAATGCAGTGTAGTGGAAGCTTTCAACCACCATCTTCCATTGGTTGCATACAGACAGTGAAGAAAGGATCTAGTGACTCCAAAAGTGGGCTTTCGTCACTGATGACATACAAAACAGTGAGTACATTAATAAGACTTCCTGGGAAAAAGGTAATTGTTTCCAGTGTATTTTCCTTCTACCTGTTAAAGGGGCGCTTTTCTTTTCCACTGTGGCTACATGCTTGCTCAGTATGAGGGATTGCTGTGAAGTCAGTGACAAAATGCAAGCGACTCTCTACTGTTGCTACACATTCGACCAAGAGGAGTGAATGCAGCAAGTCGATGACTTGATGCAATCTGCTGGGTTTCCTTAGATCAGGGGTCACCAACCTTTTTGATACTTTGAGCTACTTTATGGGTACTGAGTCATGCGAAGGGCTACCACTTTTATACACTCTTCTGAAATAACAAATTTGCTTAGTTTGCCTTTAGTTATACATTTATAATGTGAAGACACTGATCATGTTATTAATTTCTCACAATAATTATCAACAATGAAAAGGTGGGAAACAGATATCAATATTCAGGAGTTTATTTCTATTTATCTCAGAAATTGTTAAAGTTTCAGATGATCACTTACATCACATTTCTTAGAGAAAATGTCCCATTTTCACTAGCCTTTGACTAACCTTTCAAACAAATCATGAACTATGTTGCATCACATTTCAAAAGTTATCAATTATGTACATTTTAATGTCTGTAATTTTATGAAAATCTACTTAGTATTTTAAATAAATCTTGTCACATTTTGAATGAATGACCAAATCTGATTTATTTTTAACAAAATAATAACTGTTACATGTCACAAACACACTTTTAAATTGAACAATTCTTCAATATTTTGTACTGCCATGTTCTGATATTTGGTATCTTTTTCTTTGTTAGTGGGAAGCTTGGCATTGAATGCTGTTTAACATTTTATTGTAATATGCTGTGTAACTTGACACTGCAGCTGTGACTGACTCTTTGAGATTTGCATCAGTGAGGCGTGTTTTGTGTTTGTTCTTAATAAAGTTAATGTCAGAAAATGCTGATTCACATAGATAAGTAGAACCAAACAGCCTGGCAACCTTCATAGCTGCTGTGCACACACCATAATACTTCTCTGTGTCAACAAGGCACCAAAAGGTTGGTGCAGCCTGGTAGGCTTTGAGGTGGAGGTCATTTTGCAATATTATTTCCAACATTTAGGTTGAATGTTGTACTTAGTTGCTCAGCAAACCATGTTGTGTCCACATTCATGAAAGGATTGGAAATGAACGATACACATGGCTCAAACCGATCAAGGTCACAAAACTCATCCTCAAACTCTTGCCCAAGTCTGTTTATAATCTTCACAGTGCCTCCCTGCAACTTTGTCAAATGTATCTGTTGCAGAAGCATTGTCTTTCAGCACTGACTGCACAGAGTGAAAGTGCAGCACCTTTTTTCTCTGTTTATCCAAATAGAAAATGTTCATTTTGGCTTTAAATGCATTTCAAGCACTTATCATATTAGCAACCGTCTTACCTTTACCTTGCAGCTCCTTTAGCAGTGACAAGTCTTCGCCTTTGGATGGCTGTGTTGTTTTGCTTTGGAGCTGATATTGTTTATGATTTTCACAACGGTGGTTTTCACGTGCCCAAAGCCGATCACTTTGGCACATAATGCCTCCTGGTGAAGGATGCAGCGGTAATGCAGAAATTTTGGGAAGTCTGGGTCACCCTTTCAGTGAGCGCTGAAACCTGCAGTTTTCTTTCACAGTTGTAAAAAAAAAACTAAGATTCCCATTCGTTGTGGAAGTGATACGTTTTCGTTCTTTTTTTCTGCCATAGTTTTGGGGTAAGAAACTGCATTCTGCACCAATCTTCGCTGCGTTCACTAGCTTACTCTCCGCGAGCACTGTTTTGTCACACGCGCATACTGAGCCTTTGAACTGGAGCATGTCAGAGTTCATCTAAACTAGGGGTGTCAAATTATCAGGTTAATTGTGATCAATTAATTACAGCCATATTTAGCGCGCTATGTTTTTTTAATCGCGCTAATCTCATTTTTAATCTTTAATTTTACAGTTTCTGCATGCGAGTTCCCTTTAAATAAAACCCGTTTTATGCACTGCGCTTCTTGAGGTTGAGTTATTTGGGGTTAACCACACCCTTAAGTGAACAATGGTTGGCTGTAAACTCATCAGAAGACGACTGGCTTCCATCGTGGTGGGGAGGGCGAGGTGAGGAGGAACGGTGAGTTGCCGACAGTGTTGCCAACTTTGCTACATTTGGTGAGTTTTTAGACCCCTCTAGCGATTCTTTCTAAAAAAAAACCAAAACAAAAAAAAAACATCTAGCGGCAAATCTAGCAACTTTTTATGGGGTTATTGGAAACTTTTGGGTGAACGATGTAACGTTGTTACTCTACGCTTTCCCGTCTCAGAGCTCACAGGAGGTAACCAGTCTGCGTGCGTCTCCGCACACTGCAGCTCGCCTCCACCCGGCGGCCCATGTCCACAGGTATGGCAAGCCATCGGTATCAAAAATAATGCGCATATTACGTATTGTTTTAAGCCTTAATACAGCTGGACTCAGAGAAGATATTTAACCCACAGCGTCCAGAACGCTAACGAATTGCGCAGCTCGAAGTAGAAGGTTGCAGGCGCCACTTGGGACTCTAGTCACAAAAACAGCAGAATGTAAATGGCTGGGACTGGATCTGTTCAAGTCTTCATAAAGCCAGTTTTTTAATTACATGTATCAAACTTTTGTTCTACCACAATAATGTAATGAATTTAAAAGAAAATACCTAAAAATGAGGGCTTTTAAAAAAGAAATTCATTAGATTAATTAATCTCATGACAGCCCTAATCTAAACGTATCTAAACTTCAAGTATACGAAATATTGTGAATTGAATTGAATGGAATCAGAAGGAGTCCTACCTCCTAAATGTTTGGCTTCATCTAATTTTAACTGCTAGGTAGTTGAACAGCACAATGATCTCAAACACAAATCATTGCTTGTGCCACAATCTTGGAATAAACCATGGATAAAGCAGCACAACATTAAGATTTTGAAAGTATTGAGCCTGTACAGTATGTACTAAACACGAACATACAGAGTAGTTTAAGATGAAATATCATAAACACATAAAACCTGAGACTAAATGTCTGAAAAGGGCAAAATATCGTGTTTAAGATTGCTCCTTTAATTTTGTTTGTTTTTATTTTTGTTTACTGAACAGATTGTAAAAATACCAGATGTTTGTCATAATTCAGAAATGGTGAGAGCAAAACAGCAGGTTTGTTATTTACAAAGCTGTCAGAACTGTGCAGCCTACACTCTAAGCAAAGTACAACTGAGCATGACGGTGCCAAGTCCCTAAGACAATTTGCTAACTGCTTTGTGAAACACATTGTTAAAAGCCTAATAAGCCACATCAATAGCTATTTTAACATAACCATGCTCACAAATCTCACTTAATCTTTTGGTATTTATATCTCCAAGTTTGACATTGGCATTTAAAATCTTTTGGCACTTTTTTTAAAGTCATTTTTCAATTTTACCAAAAATGTTTCTTCTGACTGGAGGTAAAATTATTGTTTTGGAGTTGCCCAGCCAGAGGCCTGACTGTGCGTATCTCTATAGCCCTGACTTGTTATTACATGTAGAGTTGGGTTATGATCTGCTTTAGATGATATTAACATAATTAATTACTGATTACAACTGAAATGTGTGAATGAAGCAGTGTATTAATGACATTTTGGCAGGCTTTAACAAATCTTGCTAAAGAATAAAACTTTCTCATTTCCATCACAACAGATCATGTAGGTTCTTATTTGGCCAACAGTGTCAGTGTTGAAAGTTTTACATAGGAGCATGAACTCTGCAGCCAGGGGTCTGCCTTATGGTCATTCACCTCAACTTTTTTGGGGTTTGTTTAGATTGTGAGTTTCCTTTTGTTTATCACACTGATTATTTTCTGTATTTATCAATGTGTTTTAGGTTTTGGCAAATCACCTTGTTTTATCCTGCTTCTTTCTGCTATGTTATGCCCCTTGTAAATTAATATTCATGGTAAGATTATTTTCTCTGCCCTGTATTTCCTTTCCAGAATCAACACGCAACAGTTTTTGGTTTTTTATGTTTTTTATTGTCATTACATTTTTCATTTATGCCACAGTACATCAGCTATCTGTGTTTCCTCTCTGGTTCGACACCACGCACAATGACACAAACTAGTTACTTCAACTTCATACGTGCAAGTTTTCAGCATGGGCTGAAAACAAGCAAAGGGTTTTATGTACAGGAGTAAGGATAGAGAACAACTTAAATCAGCCACACTGGGGAAAGTTGGATCCAAACCCATCTCAAAATACAAATCCCAAGGCATTAAACAAAACCAAAAAAGGACTGCTATTAACTCTCAAACACACCAATGGTGTGAGTAATGGGGAAGAAAAAAACAAACCAATCACAGAGGTTGGCTGGCGCTGGTGGTGCAGAGCCCAGGAAATTGCACCCCTGGGCTTTCTGTAGGCCTATATGCTGAGTTTGTTCAGCCAACCTGCAGCAAGAGGAGACAAGGGAAATTTTTCTTTTAGTCATAGAAAAATATGATTAATATAATCTGGCATAAAACTGATATGTAACATGGACCGAAAGAGACTTTGTTTTTTTGTATTAATAATAAAATATTAGTGTAGTGCAACTGCATATAATGGGGAATTTAGAACAAGATGCTGTTTGAAGGACTCCATGATGACATGGAGGAAAATTACGTATGGTCAGAGAACTGTCAGCTTGAATCTCATTGGACAAGGACAGACGTAATGACTACACTGTCAACGTACCCACTAAAGTTTGGACCATTACCGTGTAACACCCATCAAATCCTCTGAACAGATAATAGCCTTTTCATTGTGAACTTGTATAAATTCCCTTCCTGTTCCGCAGGCCTGTCAAATGTAGCTCTAACAGGAGTAATGAAAGCAAAGCCCCCCCTTGCAAAATGCAATTACAGTGTGTGAATTATGAACAGCCGAACCCGGTGGTAATTCTTGAGGCAGTTGAGCAATGATTGCACTTCATTTGCAGATGCTGTCATTGCAGATCTGTCCTGAACATAGTTTCAATGCAAGGCTTTCATTAACAGCTTCTCTTTTTTCACCTAAATACTCCCTAACAGGGGAGAAAAGGAGGGGACTTAGTATTTCAGCTGTTTTTCAAACACCAGTTGTGAGGATTTAAAAAAATAGATCGTATGAAAAAAAATAAAAGGAACAACTACTAAAGGTCACAGCTGACCTGACCACTGGGGAGGAGGCCACTCAGGCCTCAAGGAAATTGCACCCTTGGGCTTCTGTATGCAAAAACAATTTACGAGGTACAATTTTTGTCATTTGCTACCCTATGTTTCTGACATGCGCGGTAATTCCTTTTAATAAGACATTTTGTATTTTGCATACCCTGTGTGTGTTATTTCTCAATCTGAAGAGATTTCTTATTAACAGTCAAGGACTGTAAAGCAGCTAATTTGGGATTAGCAATCTGTTTTTGGGACCAGAGATTATGGGCATTCTGCTTGGGACCAAAACCTTTATTACTTTTTTTAAAAATATTCCAGTAAACATTGCAGATTGACCCATTAGGGTCAATCTTTTGGGATTATAAAAATCTTCTATGGAGAGTTAAATATTTAACAAAATACATTCATTCAAAATAACCTTAGGTATTTATTCATTTACCTTCATCAAGTTTGAACTGCTTTTCTGTTCCTACTTAAGGGCATCCCCCTGGAAAGAATGGTGATACAAGTCTTTTGGGGTAAGCCTTGACATGTTTGATTTTAGAAGACTCTAATTCGAGCGACAAATCCAGACAGCAATTATCAGTAAATGTTTATTGAAACATGGGAAGGGATGGAGAAAGAGAGAGAGATTGAGGCAGCAATGAGGGTTCCGGGTGGTCTGACTGGACTGGAGGGAAACAGGTAAGTGGTTAGCAGATGTTCAGGAGTAGATTGATCTTGATAGGATTTGTAGATGGGACAGACCTTACTTGGAGGTTGGTTTCGAGTTGCTTGGAGGAGATAAGTAGGTGTTTTCCCAGGAGGAGCGGCATGGAGGCTGACCAGGGAAGTGCCAATATGACGAGGAACTGGAGAGTGACTGAGGAGAATCCACTCTGAGACGGCAGGGGATCAAAGAGGTCGACGAAGGAACCAACGCGGAGAGGAAGGAGTCCAGGAGGGAGCTCTGCCAGGAAGACAAAGAGGTGAGTATCTATTTTGGGAGAATAGCGCTAAAAACATATCCTAGGAGATAAGACTAACAGATTGGCCTACCACACTAGGGAGCGGAACTATCTGGCATCAGCTTCCACCAACCGCCCCTCTTTTAAGCAGTAGCGTTGATGAACATTGATTGGAAACACCTGGAGCTGCACCTGTCAATCACACCCTGTAGAGAGAGGTAGAGACACACCCATACACCCAGCACGCTGCCACAGACTCCGAACAACTCTACCATCTACTGAATTCTGTTCCCGTTCCTTTATGCACAACATCTCATACTCAGTCTGATAGGCTGGAGAGCAACATACTTTTTTAAGTCTTGCAAAACATTCTCAATAGGATTAAGCCCGGACTTGGAGAGAGTCATTTGAACACCCAAATAGAGAAGCTTTTAAAAGCGCACACAGCCCTGTTGATGACGCGGTTTTTGTGAATATAAGAAATTAGACTGTCATAAATTCTACTTTCAATGTGAGATTTATCTTGTACAATTCACATGACAAATGAACACATTTATTGCATCATAGTTGTATACCCATGTAGACCCTTAAACTCATACTTTAAGTAGCTTTTGTTTCCATTTCAGCATTCAGGATTAAAGTCTACCTACTGTGAATTATAATGAATGTCATTAAACTGAAAACCTAAAACCTTTTTTAATATTTTCTTGACAATTACTCATTTGCATCCTTTAGCTTAAGCTATAGTTTGAAGAGAGTTGTGAAGAATTAAAGTGACATCACTGTACAAAGATAGTGTATCAGTTAAGAAAATGCTAAAAGATTAGGTCCACAGCATAATATAAATGCATCATGGCAGAGTGAAAGAAGTCATCAATATTTGAAAAAATATGGAACAATTCAATTTTCAATTCAGTTTATTTATATAGCGTCCATTCACAACAGATGTCATCTCAAGGCACGTTACAAGAAAAGTCATTTCAATTCAGTCACTGACGGTTGCGCCCCGCTGATATAGACTCCAACCACAGCAATCTCTCAGCAATCCCTCATACTTAGCAAGCATGTAGCGACAGTGGAGAGGTAAACCTACCTTTTAACAGGAAGAAACCTCCAGCAGAACCAGGCTCAGTAGGAGCGGCCATCTGCCACGACCGTCTGGGGGTTTGAGAAGACAGAGCAGAGACACAGAAGGAACAGAAGATCTGATATAAGAGAACTTTCTATATTAAAGAAAGTTAATTTCGTTGACAACGATGACATTACAAAAACTGGACATGTCTCATAAAACTGATGAAAATATCAAACTGAAACCAAGAGACCAAAAGGGACACTGGAGTAGTTGAAGGGATTTCCAACAACTGATTGTGTTCTCTGATTTACAGTTACTCCTTATATTCTCCAGATGACTAAGGGAAGAAGCAGAGTTCCAAAAAAAAAAAAAAAAAAAACATATTCTGTCCAAGAAAATGTTCAGACCTGGTTAAAATCTCCAATGTGATAGTCTGAGGACACCAAACTTGTACTTTTGCACAATGATTCCCTTTGGTATGTTTTGCACAGAAAAAGAACACAATTCCCACAGTAAAATATGTTGGAGGCAGCATCACGCTCTGAGGATCCTTTTTTTCTGGATTGAACTGAGGTTTCATGTCAGTAGCTTCAAATACAGTTTTCATGCATCTACAAAAAGGTGAAGATGGAGGGATTACACTTGTCAGCATCCCAGTGACTCTGATCACATGTTCAAATCAACAAAATAAGGACTTAATGAAAGGCGGCGTACCTGTAACCTGTAGCATGAAGACGCTTGTGGACGATGGATGTCCTCACAGTGGACACAATCAATATATTTTTTGTCCCTCTAACAGATTTGTTTGTTTTTAAGTTTAGTTCTATTGAATAGTCACATTACTTGTGGCAAACATATTCATATCATTTATCATGGTTTCATTTGTTTACATCATATAAACCTCACATTTTGACAGGAGTGTGTTCACCATTCCATGAGAATGCTGTTTGTCAGTCCGATGTGCAGTGTTATTATTTGACCCCTTTTTGGAGTATGTATTCATATTAACAACAGAAGTAAGCATGAGTCCAAGAATCGAACAAAAGAATTCGAAGTCGGAAATTTCTACAAGCACTAATTACATAATGATACATTGTGTGGTTCAAATAACGGATATGTGAAGAAGCGGACATTTTATAACAATCAATAACTTGCTGGGTTTATACAACAAATGTTAAAGCACCGCGTGAGGTTGTAATTTTCATTCACTTATGCCTGTCATCCTGCTGCTACATTCAACATAGGTTCAACAGATTGATTTTCACTTAAGTTTCCGTCATCTATGTGTTCAGGAGTCTTATAAGGTGCCATGAAGTAGCAATGGTAGGAACATTGGAACCTGTTTAGAGGACCTTATTTGCTCTCAAGGGTTCATATTCTGCTCAAGTCTTTTTATAAATTCTGGAAGTTGTTTCCTAAGTAAAACCTAAAACTATTAAAACAACTTTCTGCTAAAGGGACTCCAGTCGAAAACTCTGTTAGAATTTCACCTTCCCTGATAAATGCTGGTGTTTTGAAACTATGAGAAATGTCCTTACAAGGTTTGCAAAGGAATTTGACTTTACATTCAGGAAAATAAGGCAAAACTATTAGTTAACATTAATATTTGCTCTGGGCAGTTGCTCTTCTCATCCAAGCAAAGGTTTGCTATTATTTTTTTGACATTTTTCTCGCCTGACATGTCAGAACATGGACCAGTAGTTTTTTTGTTGCACATATTTAACACAGTGGTCAAAGGTGAACCAGTAAGTGGTAGAACAATTTAAACCCAAGTTGTCCAGAGCAAACAGTTGAAAACATTAGACTTAAAATTTTAATTGCAAATGTTTTTATCAGGATTTGCTTTAAAGTCTGTTAGGGAGATGCACCGTGGTATCTGGAGGATCAGACGGGAAATGAGGGCTGCAGTTTTTTTCTTTTTGCTCTTGACCTCACACTATCTCTGTTAAGCCTGGCTGCTTTATTTTCCCTCACATTTTCATAATTCATCAAATGCCCTACGGAAACTGCTTGTCATTTCGATGCATAATATAGTTTATTACGAGCAGTGTTGGAGTCTTCGTGCTGCATGAGGTCCTATTTTCCAGAAAACAAAGTGGTGGGACTCATCAGGGGCACCAGGAAATCCAGTCCTCTCTTGTTGTCACTACACTGATCCTGTAAACTCAACTTTTAGTCATCTTTACAGTGTTTTGCAAAAATAATCATACCCACCGAACATTTTCACATTACATCAGGTTACGATCTTGCATGTATATTTTTCAGGATTTAATGTGATACAACAACACAAAGAACTAAATACGTGTTTCATGGTTTTCTACATTTTTATTCAAATAAATATCTAAAACGTATGACAGGCTTCATTCGCCTGTACTCTGATACCTCTAAATAAAATCCAGTGCAATCAGTTTCCATCAGAAATCATCTTATTAGTAATCAAAGTCGACTTCCGTGTAATTTAAAGCGAGCATAAATCCAGCTGTTCCAGGAAGGCATCAGATGTTTGTTAGAGAACGTCATTGCACAAACAGGTTCCAGTTTTACCATGAAAACAATAAAGATTCCACAAAACTGTAAAAACGTCTATACAGACTCACTGCCCAAGACTCCATTGCTGAAAGTATGCTGAAGCTTGTTTAACCCTCCCGCAATCTCAGCTTGGTATTCAGGCAGAGTGAGGCGGATGTGATGGGGGTCCCTGGATGTGCAGCCGAGGGCCCGCCGGAGCCCTTGAGGCAGAGACTACAACACGAAAAGAGGATGATAACCGCGAGGAGCGCACGTGGGGTCCGTCTGACCCCACAGTGACAGCAGAAGGGTTAAAGTTTACTGCAGAAAATTTAGACAACCCTGGGAGAACATAATCTGGTTGTTAAGATTCACATTTTCCATGGATGTTTATCCTGCCTTTCTGCCTCATTCTTCCCCCTGCATATTACGTCTCATGCGCTACACCTGTATCCTGTCTTCACCTGCGATCCCCTATTCTTAAAATCCCCTCAATCTCCACATCTCCATCAGATTAACAAAAGCCTTTGTGTTGGTAGAAGTCCAGCGGTTTCCCAAGTTCTCATTTTGCCTCTTTCCAGCCCCTTTTGGTTCCAGCCCCTTTGTTCCCTGCTGCCTCGCCGTGCCCATGAGGGAACCGTTTTCCTATCTGATATCTGGACATTGAACCCCGCTTTACTCTCTGACCACAGAACATTACCTTGCCCCTCCAATAAGTATACTGTATCCTGTTTCTCTGTGCATTACCATCACCTGCCTACCGACTACGTTCCAGGATATTGGATTGTGGATTTATCTTTTAGTCGCTCATGGAGGAGCGACTTGCACACAGAAGAGGAGCGCTGTGATTATCTGCTGTCAGACCCACAGAGCGGCCAATGGTGAACCAAGTTTTAAACATTAGGATTTGTAATTATTCAATAAACCTTTTTACTGCTCCCACTCCTGTGGTATAATTGTTATTTATTTGTATTAGTGTTTTTTTTTTTCAATTTAGTCTTTAAAATACCAGAATTACCCCATAACTTATATTCATGTCTGTCTGAAGACATAATTTTAAAAATAGTAAATCCGATGTTACTCAGTACTCAAGTAGGCTTTTATCACTTTATCGCTTTATCACTCTTACTCAGGTAATTTTTTGGAAAGCAACTTTTTACTTTTTCTTGAGTAAAAATATGTTGAAGTAGTGGTACTCTTACTTGAGTCCAATTTGTGGGTACTCTACCCTCCTCTGGTCATCACACATTATGGTTGGAGGTAAAATGATTCTCCACATCAGCATAAAAACGTTATGCCACAACTGAAGTTTGCAGGTGGGAACATAATTGTCTTATGGTACTGGCAGACTTCATGTAATTATAGGAGGGATAAATGGAGAAATGTCCTGGGCACTCTTGATAAAAATCTGCAGATGAAACAAGCGTGGATAACCAAGCATGACAGTAGTCTCTAACACACACTTAGGTAAACTTCTAATTGGCATCAGAGAAAGACAGCACAACTGCTATAATGGCCCAGTCAATCACCTTACTTGCATCCAACTGAAAATCTATGGAAAGAACTGAAGGTTAGAGAGCATAGAAACCCTTTTAGATCTGAAGAGTGTTTCTTTGTAGAAAAATTGGTCAAAATCACACCTGAGCAGTAGAGGTGACTAGTTTCTCCATAGAAACAATGTCTTGAAAGTGTCATTACCAAAATTAACTTTTCCACAAATTATGTGAAACATTTAAGTAAGTGTGTTCAATACTAATTATGTGTCATTCTATTTTTTCATACTCATAATTCAATTTGTCAGCTAATTCGCTTTGATTTCTTTGTACGTGTGAAATACGAAGGTGGTTGTCGACATCTGTTGTAAATTTTATGTCAATGGAAATATGTTTACAGAGAAAGTCTGTGATGTGTTCATTATGTATTTTATCCACTGGGTGAAATGAGAAGGTTAAATACCAAATTGAAAAAGAGCTGAGACTGGGGGTGTCGCATAGCATAGATATTTAGACGGGCGCCCCATGTTCAGAGGCCTTAGTCCTCGACGCGGTTGTCCCGGGGTTCGATTCCAACCCGCAGACATTTGTCCAATGTTTCTTCCCCTACTTCTCTCCCGTTTCTACACACTATCCACTGCTAATAAAGGCTGCTGTGGCCTCAAAACCTTTAAAAAAAATAATAAAATGAATAAAAAGAGCTGGGACTGGGGCAGACATTCACCTTCTAGCACGGCAACAGGGAAAAACACCCTACCAGAAATCTATGCTATGAAAATCTATATAAGCTATAAACCCTAACAACAACATGGCAAAATGTGAAAAAGTTCAGATGATAGCGTAACGCTGTTTTTTGCTGGTGTGCTCCTGCTTTTCCTTTCCACAGCTTTCCTCGCATTTCTAACAACTTCTCTTGATATCATTGTTTAATCACCATTTGGATGATTTCCCTTCCCTACTGAGAGATGCTCTTGTTATTACTATTCACTGATTTTCATGCATGCAAGCAAACCCTCCCTGTTATGGTTTGACTGACTTTCCCCGGGTGAAAATGCCAAAACACATCTTCATTTGTTTCGTTCTACTGAGGCTACGCTTCCCCAGCGCCGTTGTTATTTACACAAGCTAACAAGGTTAGGACAGGATTTAGACTCCTGAATGTCACAGTGGTTTTAAAGAACGGAAATTTAATAAGCTCTCCTGTCAGCTTGGAGTTCGGCAGTGAATTAGTATGCATGAATATGTATTAGCATCTCCTCACATTTAAAGGATTAACAGATGAGTCTGTTACCTGTTTTTAGAAGAAGTATTTCTAACTCTACCAGGGGGAGAATTATTTGTCGTCATTATTATCTTGTGCTTGGGGGAAATGCTGCACTAAGCTAATGTAGGTACTTAAGGCAAAACCTCTATAGCCTGTCATAATTACTTAATTCCAATTTGCATGTTGTAATAATTTGCGAGCCATGTGGTGTTTTTCTCTTTCCGAGGGCACACTGAAAGGCTCGGAGTGTCACCCTGGCTCAGGTGAAGGCGTAGCTGCCTGGAATCTGTATCGGAGGTGGTGCATTCAGCTGAGTCAGGTCTGCCCTCCTCACACCATCCTATGCTCTTTCTCCTAACTCACTGTCCCCTTTGTAAGCCCTTATCATCTGCAGGCCAATATATTCCCATTTGCTGTGGCCGTCGGTGCGTGGGAACACCACTTTAAATACCACTGGGCCATTTAAAGGGGCCAGAATCAGCCTGAAGGTGAGGACAGTGAGCCTGCTTCCAAAACTCTTCTTTATTTAAATCTGTGCAGAGGAAGAGAAGACAACTAATTCTCGGTTTTACTCACCAATAGCTTAATTACTGGGGAAGCAATATCAGTTCAAATCAGTAATACACTTCTGGATTGTCAGAATCAGTTGATGTGGTAAGTTCATCTGGATTTCTAATTAAACGAACATCCAGAAAACATACATTTGTTGATTTAGAATCACAAGTTAACTAAAAGTGAATGAGGTAAGAGAGGAAAAATGAATGTGTAAAGAGCAACTCACCCCCCTACCACATTCTTACTCCAGCCACGTTTCCTGTTTGAAAAATGCGAGGCTGCGAGACAGATGGCGAGCGACAGCGATGCTAGCTCCTCAGAGCAGTCATTTGAGGTGGAGGATTTTTCTTCTGAGACATGAATATGTTCCGATCTTGCTATTCCAACTCGCTACGGAGGCGCGGCCGAGACTCGGCTGCTTTTATACCCCGCAGCGCAGCTGACATCACATGTGCCGGCCAACGTCACACATATCACACCAGAGCAAATAACGATGGCTGATTCAAATTCAAATGTGGTGCTGACTTTTAACCTGAAGAGGTCGCCACACTGACGGTTTTAGGCAGAAAATTTGTATTTTAAATAAGATGCACCAAAATAATGACTACAGATCTACACATCACTTTTAGACACTCATTTATACAGTTTATCAGCAAAAAACTAAAAGTTGATTCAGGGGTGACTAGCTCTTTAAGATCATCAGCACAAATCCTAAGTTCAGGTTGGTATGTTTCCCCTAACTTTGTGCATTTGGCGACCAGAATTGTTGCCCAAAACAGCTCAATCTCATTTGCTAGAGTGTGACTATAAACAGAAATAGGGACCATTGGCCTTAGATTTACATCTGGACTTTGACTGGGCCATTCTAACACCCATACAGTATAAACTTCAAAGTAAATTACTTAATTGTAGTGCTGACTGTATGCTTAGGTTTATTGTTCTGCAGCTGCTGCTGGGAAAAAAAGCTCTGAACCAATCTACCGTTAACCACTTCTTACAGCTACAGCTCACCTGTATTTATGGCTATCCACGCGCCCATCAACCATGACCAGCTTCCAAAGCATTCCCACAGTATGATACTGCCACCACTATCAGAGGCAGTCATGTTTGAAAACGTGTAGTACAAACAAAGGAGCTGCTTCCAATGTAGTTTCCACCTACAAACACTGCCTGTATAAAAGAAAGTCACTACCTTTATTTAACAAAGCAAATGGGGAAGAGGCTCTTATTGGATAAATATTGGATGTATGATAATGTTTCAGACAACAACACGTTATTCAACCCTAGCTGATGCAGCAAGGAGCTTCTCACTTTGTAAACAACTATGTCAGAACAAAAATCCGGTGGTCATAGAAAGTATGTCAGTCGGTTTCAAAAGGGTCGAATTATTTACATGCAAGCAGAGAAAACATCTCAGGAAATTGCTAAAACTAAAATTGGGTCATGAACTTTCCAAAGCATTATTAGAAACTGGAAGGACAATAGAGAACTATCATGATTGCGAGGGGGGGGGGAATTAAGTTGGAAAATACTTTGACTAAATGTAATTAGCTATTGCTTTAAAGTCTGGTAAAATTATAATTATGAAAATTGCAACAGCTGAAGTCATGGCTATGTTCACTAAGTGAAAACAACTGCATTTCCACATGCACAATGTGCAAAAAGAAATTGACTTGCTTCCGTTGAATGATAAGTTAAAACCTTTTTTTGTTATTGTACCAACAATGTTTAGTAGTACAGCGAAATTGGTTTTAGGTAATTTGCATAGAGAAATGCTTTGACAAAGAAAAAAGCTATGTACAGAATAAAGTAAGGGCCTAGAAATGACAGGCATAAAATAAAATTAAAACAAATCAATTAAATTAGATAAATAAAAATTACGCCTGTGTATTACACATGGCCAACATCAAAGAGGTGAGGTATTGAGTTATAGCACTATTGTAAAAGCTGTCCCACAGTCTGTTAGTGCGTGATGTCAGCACTCTGTATTTGCGACTCAAGTGCAGCAGCTCAAACATCCGGTATTTGACAATGCAATGCAGAAGTTAAGCATAAACTAATCACGAAAATAAGTGGATATGACTTCTTTTAAGCTGTAATCATTAAAGTAATACAAACCTTCTACTGGTTTATGTTCATCTTTCCTAAATTGTATGAATTAAGATGTCAATCCACCATGTCAAAAGCCATGTCTGAGCTATTCCATGACAGCTGGGGAGAAACTAAGCCTAAGGGATCTTTTAGTTCTGCTGTAGAATCTGCTGAACCTATGCTGCGTTATTCAGATTTAACATGATCATGGAAATGAAAACTTGTTCAGTGCTCCATCCCATGTAGAAATGAGCATTGGAACTTCTTAAAGCTCCTCATTCACAATGCTAGATTCTCAAGCATTTACAGTAACTCACAAAAGTATTCACACACTAATTCACTTTATATTTGTTTATTTTTTTGCATTTACAACAACAAATGTATGGATATACTTCAATATAAACCATTCCATTTTAGCTCTGGCTCTATCTTTAGGCTCGTTGCCCTCCTGGAAGCAGAAGCAGTCAACAAATGTTTTTTCTTCTAGAATTGCCCTGTATGCAATTCTAAGCAGCTCCCCTTTCCCTGCTGAGTAAAAGCATCTCCACAGCATGATACTACCACCACCACCATGTTTCACCATGGGGCTGGTGATCTGTAGTGTTCGTATTGTGCCATACAAAGCCCTTTGAATGTAGGTTAAAAAGTTTAATTATGGTCTACTCTGAGCAGATCACCTTTTTCCTGGTTACCGCTGTTATTGCCTCAGGGCAAACCTTAAGCAGGACTTCTTGTGGATTTCTTTCAAAAATGGATCTGTTTTTGTCACTCTACCTTTAAGGTCAGATTTGTGGAGCGCACGGCTAATAGCTATTTTGTCTAAAGATTCTCAGACGCAAGCTGTAAATCTCTGAAGGTCCTAAAGAGTCAATCATGATCCTTTTGGTTGCTTCTCTGATTAGCTTGCTATGTTTTTCAGTTAAGGTGGACTGCCATGTCCCATAAGATTAGAATTGTGGACATAACTGTCATGATTGTCTGTAGTAGTAGGACCCAAAATGCCAATGGGTCGGAGGCAAACGATTAAATAAAGAGTTTCTTTAATAAATTATAAATACAAAAACTGTAACATAAGGTAAGCAGCCGGTCAGAGGACGGAACAAGCAGGGAACCAGGAGACGTGAGAACGAGCAGTACAAACAGAGAATCCAGCGAGGTATCAAGGAGAGAAGGGAGCTTATGTGCTGAGGGGATAGGTGGAAATGACAAAGAAAACTGAATTGACTAATTAAATGAGAGGGATGGCAGCTGGGAAAGGAAGCAGGCAGAAGGAAATTGGAAGTAGGGGAATAGCTGGGGAGGGGAGCACACTGGCAGAGAGAGAGAGAGAGAGAGAGAGAGAGAGATGGCACTATAGGAAGGAGGGGGTTAACACTAAGAAGAAAAATGTAAATAAAACGTGGAACGTTAAAAAATACAACTACGGTACAGTAAATGAATAACTAACAAGAAACTGTTGTAAGGAAATTATGAGAAAAACAGAATAATTACAGCTAAGCACAAATGGACAGGAATGACAACAAATTAAAAAATAGAGCCGCAAAACTCAAACAACCTCAGATCCTCACAGTGACAATGCAATGTGAGAGGTCCAGAGCTAAAAATTATTTTCATAACCCAATCTTGCTTTGAACTTGAGATCTTCACAATTCAGTTATATTCATACTGAGATATAATTACACACAGATGGACTCTTCTAAATAGGAGACTTCTGAAGACAATTGGTAATGCTATATGCTATTCAGAGTATCAGAGGAGTAAAGAGGCTTATCCACTGACATTTCAGGTTTTGTATTTGCACAAGTTCCGAAAATCCTTCAGGAATTTGATTCCTCTCCTTGATCACATGAAATCCTGACACAACGAGGTCTATGCTTATAACGTGAAAAACTCTGGAAATGCTGAATAGATAGGAATACGTTTACAGCTCTGCAGATGCATTGCTTTAGGTGAGAAAATACCCCAGGTTGTGTCCTAATGTAGATGTGTTTGAACTTTTTTATTTTGACTTCTGTTGAGCGAGCCCATTTTTTTTTCCCCCACTGCTTGAGAATTCACATCAGATGTGATCTGAAACTTGCCTCAGCCTTCTCACTTATCAAACAAAAGCTTAAGTCAAATTTCCACCATACCTTTCAAAAACCTGAAAAAACGAGAAGGCAGTTTTTGCTCCACTGAAGTGTCTGCACGAGTTTGGAGACTTTAGAGTCTTATCTCTTTGAATGTCATTCCTGTTTTGCTGATGGTCAAGAACCTTTGATCAGTAGAGATGATTCGAAGTCCTCCAACGCTTCAGTGACTAAGCTGATGAGGCAGAGATTAAGCTGAGTCAGCAGAAAACAAAAGCCCAACTGTCAAAACAATATGAGTGGGATAGTAAATGAAGCATTTTTTTGCTGACCAAACATGTGGAGAAGAAGACGACAGCTGCAGTCATGTGACCTGAATCAAAAGCTCTTTATTCCCTGGACATGAAGCTTATTTCTCACTTTGCCTTATTTAGAACATATATTGAGTTACATGTGAGCAAATTAGATCAAATCTGGAAGGTAAACACACAATTATTGCAAGGCAACAAAAACCTACGGGATTTACCCTGGTATCCTTACCAGCTTTTACCTCATAAAGACACAGCTTCAACAATTCAACACACAACACCATAAAGAGACATTTATGGAAAGTCAGACAGAGATTCACTGTTCGGCCAACGCAACAACGGGAAATCAAGGGATGAACTGAGTATGTGAGCTGTAGAAGAGGAATAGGAAGCCAGCGGAAAGTGAGGGGAGGCTAAAGCACCCGGAGGTCAACTACAAACGCTGCACAAGCAAGAATAGACAGCTGTGCCTCAGGATATCAGCTAATGAGCACAGAACATCTCTTTTCAAGAATCCAAGAGCACATTGGACAAAGATGAGGCCATATAAGTGGGTGATGGTCGGAAGCAAATGATATTTTACTGTAAGAAAGGAAAATAACAGGGGGAAATTTGATTCTTGTTAAAGGAGGTTCATATCGCATGTCGAACTGTAGTTCCACAAATTAATTTAGTAAAAAACACCAAAATAATGTGTACCACAATCATTAAGAGGATGGTCTTAGATTCCCGAAGTTAAAGTTAAGTACTATATTCTCTTGATTGAGTATACATTCAGATTGATTGGTTCTGAAAGCTGAGGCTAAGATCAAAGTGAACATCTGCCTGCTTAAAATAAAAAAAAAAAACAAATAACAAAACAAGAACATTATCTTAATAATTTATGCAAATACTGCTTTAATAATCTTTTAACCATTGTTACTTTTACATGTAGATGCAAGGTCGGGAAATACCAACAAACTTTTACAAACTTTAATATAAGAACTATTCTTTTTCTTTGTTGTCAAGCAGAACCAACCTGAGGAAAAACACAGATAAATCAAATCAAGAACATTAAAATCTGGTTTGTTTCCCAAGGAGCCAATCAGGAGCCTTGTGGAGTACTAAAAGGTGGCAAGTGGACCTTACATCACCACCTCCTCATCACCTCTTTTTCAGGAGAGGTGTCTGTCTAGGGAACATGATCCAAAAACATTGAAATTGTTCTTCCACGGATAGATTTCACAGTTTTAAAACTGTCATCCTGGCTATTCCTTTATTATAATATGTACGTGTTAAAATCTGAAGGATGATTTTTGAAGTTTAAATCATGTGATGTTTAACGATGCTTTCCTATTATAAGATATAAAAATGTGCCTCTTTTTAAGTTTGGGAATAGAACTGAGTCATCATGTAAAGGTTTTAGTATGTTTTGAACCCAAGATGGAAATAACATGTCAGAAAACGTTAAACAGGCTTAATTTCAAAGATGTAAATGTCCAAGCTGGAACAAAACTGCATCTTGGGAGCAGCTTTCAGGTCAAACACAGACACAGAGGTTTTTTTTCCTAAGCTTTCCTCTTCGGAGACTCTGACCTTCTGAGGCAGGAATCTTTGGAGTATTGACAGACAGAAAGAGGAATGTCTTTGTTTACCGGGGATCGTTTTGCCCACAGGACAGAGGGGACTCTATACAATGGAAACCAAGAGGAAGCCATGCAAGGTGAGCAGGTCTACATATACCACTATAATGATCTGGTTTCACCACGGTAAAGTGAATCACTTTGTCCTTGGATCAGTGAATGGGTAAACAGTTCAGGTCGAAAACAGAGAGGGGCAATGAGGCAAAGCTAATCCAAAATCTGTGAGGCTGGGATCGATATCCAGGTAACAGTGAGCAGGGGTCAAAGTCACATGTAGAGAAACACTCAAAGCAGTCAGGGTGCAGGTGAAGGTGATGGCCAGGAGGCAGGCAATAGGTCAAGTACATGATCATTACATCAGACATGAATGTCCGAAGGCTGTGACAGGGACTGATGACGGATGATCTTACATTGAGTGAGTGCAGGGCGGATGTTAATACAGGCAGTGGCACAAGTGATATCAATAAGCAATCAGTAGACAGCAGAGGTGGGAAGGGAAAATCAGGGAAACATGAGACTTGACAGAAATTGTCACAAAAATATATAACAGGATAAATAGGACAGCCCTGTACGATAACGGAATAAAGTCCTCATTGATAAATTTGTTTCATGACCAGAAAAAACAAAACATCTTAAAAGGATGTATTAATTAATATTTTAAAAAGTAAAAAAGCTTGTGTGTCAAGACTTTGGTATGGACGCCAAACTGCCAAGACAAACGACGGTTTCTCAGACTTCAGTTCTCCAATTTCTCCTTTAAAAACACTAAATACTCTGGGTTTCTGATCATGTTTTTGGAAAGATTTGAAAGAAGAAAGGGAGAATTTTGAACAGAATGAAACAGAGCCAGAAAAGAGCAGACTGAGAAAAAGCAGAAAGAAAGTTGGTGAGGAAGTTTTTTTTATATTTCTGTCACAGTAAAGAACAACTTTAGTCTATTAGAGCCACCGCTAGCAACCAGAAACTATACCAATGATCCAGAATTTTTTTTTTTTCTTTTTATATTTTGAGATTGTTTGGCTCCAACTTTACCTCAGAGTTTACGAGACACGCATTATTCAAATCGACTTTGTGTCTATATGATGTTAAGCAAGTCAATAGAACTACAGCAGCTAAATGTGACTGAATGGGCTGACAGCTTATCTATCCTGTGAGGGAGACGGGTGATCCTGCTGATCTGTGACTTACAGAAGGACCTGGAGACGGCAGAGGGTCCGCCTGGAGGTCACAGCAAATCCAAATGATTCATTCAGATGATCAGCAGATCCATCGAGTCCAAGGTCAGATCTAAGGCTGGCTGTAAGGTGGTAGTGGTTGGGTGCATTTAAAAAAGATTTTTTTATTGGCAGTTTTTTTTACATTAAATCTAAATCTTCATCAGGTTTAATACTGTTTGGATTAATACATGACATTAATCATTTTTTGATATTCATACTAATTCTCCAATGCTTTTATCTCTTTTTTTTTGCATTCTGTTCTTCGGGCCTTTAACTGTTTGGTATCCCAATTTATGACCTTCTATTTTTATTGTCATATTTTAACCATAAACTTCTGGAAATCCTTATTTTTATAACACATTCAAGCCCAGTAGTATTTCTAAGCATACACCATTGTATTTTCATAAGTCTTGTGTTTAGGTATTTCTTCTGTGCAATCTGAATTCTTCATTGAAACCGAGGTCCCAACTTGAGCATTATTTTACATATTAATAAGATAATTATTAATTTCAACAAATACATTTAATTAATAACATTCCACATGTCTTCTTATAGTTAGTAAATCAGTCAAAAAATAATTAAATTATGAATTTGGCTTGGTGCTATACATACGTGATTATTTACAAAGAAACTGATTATATACATAAATTAGATTATTTTCAAACAAAATGTACAGTTTGGCTTTAAATTATTCATGCCTCTGGCAGATTTAGACTTAAAGTTGTTTTCATTTAACCAAGATGTTTGTAAATAACCCAGGCATCTCTCAAAAGAGAAAATACAATTATAAAAAAAAAAAAAAACTTTCTCTGTTTTCATTTACATTTTGAACTAAAACGAAAAGTATTCATACCCCTTTTCAATCAATAGTCGAAAAGCTTTAATTGGCTTTACAACAATCAAACTATTTCTTTTAATTGGTGACCAACTGTTTTAATGTCTCCTACTGTATTCTTAATTCCGGTTTTTCAAAGAGCTCCAAGTCTTTAGATTCCATGTCTTTGGCGGCTAAGAAGGATAAACAAAATTCAAAAACTCCAACACACCAACAATAGCCAAAACAGATGTTATGCTAACGGAAATCATGATGAACTTGCTAGCGTGATTTCTGTGTTAGTATAACCTTGGTTGTGGCTTTTGCTGTTGCGTTGCGCATTTTGCTGACCCTTCTGGGCCACCGTACATTTCTACCACTTTTGTCATAGATTTAATGTTTGGCTTAGCTGTAGATAGAAAACGATAGGCCACCAGTGATCCTTCTGGGTGAAAGACGTACTGAGAACCAAACACATTTTCACAGTTTCAGTCTAACAAAGAGAAGGAGCTTTCTGACCAAAAGTGACACCACAAACCCATTCACTTATATCACAGAGGTTTCATGTCGTACCAATCAAAGTGGAACACAGCACCAAGCTCCATGGAGCTTTCACTATGGACTGGTCCATTGAACAAAGAAATCTACCTCCCGAGCTATTCAATGTGGGAACAACTGTCGTTTTCATGCTTCACACTACTATTTGGATCACCACAGTGTTCTCTCTCTGTTTTTTCTCTTCCTTTTTGTATTTCTATATCAGAGGCAGCCCAACAATATATTTTAGCTGTGAGACAAATACATCACCACATCTGGTTTTACTGCAGCATTGCGCATAAAGCGGTCATTGTCCTTTTTTTATTTTGGATATCTGTCTCTTTTACTTCCTACTCCACCATACTGCTATGGCAAACATGCTTCACTGTTGACTCAGCACATTTCACTGTTGGTCTGAAAGCCACCTGTAACTTGCAGGGCTTACACAAAATAAAGAATCAAATTGGTCTTGGAGTCTTCTTAAATCAAATATGAAATAACTATTTTGTTATATAACCATTGCCTAGTGATATTCACTACTACAGTACTTCAAGGGTTGCTCTTAATCAGGTTTTGGACAGGATATAAGGTCATTTTGATCCAATCCTCAAGCAAAAACTGTTTCAGATGGATGAATATGGTATAATTTTTTTACCAACTGCAAACTGGCCAGCTAAGAAAAAACATCAATTCAACCCATGTAACATAGTATGTATGAACTATAAAACAACATAGTTCAGCCCAGTGATGTGGCAGTCAGGGGAGGTCAGGTGAGGCAATGCCTCATCTGTGATCATCGCAAGGGCTGTAGTTACACGACAAGTAAAATAGGCATCGACACTGTATTTACATGCTCATCTATATATACGAGCTATGGCAATAATCAAGCTAATACCTTAACCAGAATGGGAGCCTTTATCCCAGTTAGCATGCCACTCACTGAGTCGAATCATTGAATGAAGTGAGTTTGACTCCACAGCAGTAGGTGGCGACATGCACCCTTTAATGCTGGCATTCTTCCGGTTGGCGACATTGAAGCGGACGGAGTAAAAGCAGGAAATGCACAACAACAAAGCTGCTCACAGTACATTTCGTACGTATTGTACTGTTGGATTGTGTTACACTTGTTGTTGCTGCTGTGGTGTTTTCGTACTGGTGGTGTTATTCCTTCTTCCGCGGTGCCATAACTTCCAGAAGAGGAGAGCCCAGGCTGGGAATAGCACAGCTTAGCAGGGTTGGCATTTACATGCAAAGAAATTTGCCTTTCTACATTCGTTAGCTGGGTGCCTTAGCTCGATTAAAATTGCCCATTTTGGTTCAACCTCAACATATACATGCAAATAAGGTGTATACATGCATTTTAAAAGTCCAAATTCAGTCGGATAAAGGCAATCATTCAGTTTTCTCTTTCTGCAGGAAAAGGCACTGAATGATAAGAGAAAATATGTTTGTTAACTTGAATGTTCTTTAAATTAATTTCCTGTATAATTTCAATATTTTGATGGTGAAAATTGCTGACTTTATAGATTGCCTGTTCAAATACATGCAAGAAAGTGTGGAATGAGTTTGTGCTGTCCCGTGCCTCACCTCCGGTGGCGCTCTGTCACACAGTGAATGAAGCAGGTAGTTGGGGCATGCCCATTGCTGTCTCTCTTTGTATCACTAATTTACATGTTTGTTTACACATGTACTTCACATGCTTCTTCAGATTGTCTTACACAATTTTCAGTGGCTTCACAGGTCTGCCTAAAAAGTCAATGATTTTAGATTAAACCATGGTGCACAGAAGGTGACAGTGTTGGTTCTACTGGATCTAAGTGCCGCCTTTGATACAGTAGACCACACTATTCTTTTAACCCGTTTAAAACAGATTGGCCTCTCTGGTGCTGTTCACAAATGGTTCACATCCTATCTCACAGACAGGACTTTTATGGTAAGTTTAGATACCTGCTCCTCTAGGGTCCATAGGATTACATGTGGTGTGCCCCAGGGTTCGATTTTAGGCCCAGTGCTTTTTAACCTTTATATGCTCCCTCTTGGCAGCGTCATCAGAAGACATGGAGTTAACTTTCACAGTTATGCTGATGATACACAGTTATACAGCTCCATGTCTCCCGATGACACACGGCCAATGGATGCACTTTTTAATTGCATTTTAGACATCAAATCCTGGATGGCAGAAAACTTTCACCAACTCAACCAGGACAAAACTGAAGTTTTAGTCATCGGTCCTGAGGCTAAGAGAGAGAAACTTTAACCAAAACTACAATCACTGGCTTTTAATCCCGCTTTACAAGTGAAGAACCTGGGCGTGATTTTTGACTCTGAGCTGACTTTTTTCCCTCAGATTAAAAAGATTACTAAAACTGGTTTTTATCAACTAAAGAACATCGCCAGAGTCCGCCCCATTCTCTCTCGGGCTAATACAGAGACACTGATGCATGCTTTTATCTCCAGTAGAATTGATTACTGTAATGCCCTGCTTTCTGGTCTTCCCAAAAAAGAGTATATCAGGTTTCCAACTACTACAAAATTCAGCAGCACGTGTCCTGACGAAGACCAGGAGGCGGGAGCACATTACACCGGCCTTAAAATCATTGCATTGGCTCCCCGTACGTTTTAGGATCGATTTTAAGGTTCTTTTAATGGTTTTTAAGTGTCTTAATGGTCTTGGGCCTTCTTATCTCTCAGAGCTGCTTTTACCATATGAGCCTTCGTGGTCTCTGCGCTCCTCTGGCAGCCGTCTCCTCTTCACCCCAAAAGTCAGGACACACACGCATGGCGGGGCGTCTTTCTAGTTTTATGGCCCTCACCTCTGGAACAGGCTGCTAGAGGACCTCAGGGCCGTGGAGAACGTTCATGTTTTTAAGAGCAGGCTCAAGACTCACCTTTTTAGCCTAGCTATTAACTGATTATTATCTATTACTGTTTGTTTAATTGCTCTGCATGTTTTATATGATTATATTTTTATCTGTGTTTTACTATTTAATCTTAGCACATTAATTTACTGTTTATTTTTATACTTTAATTTATCTTAATCCCCGTTCCAGTGTTTCCTCTGTGGGAGCCCTCTGCCCCGGGAGCGGTGGTCGGCTGTGGCTGCCTGGGTGCCCTCCAGGTGGAGGTGGGGGTCTTGGCCTTGCCTCCACTGGGCGCCCTATGTCGGTGCCTCGGCTGCTGCTGTTAATCTACCGCTGCCGGGGCAGATGGCTCCTCTGATGGCGTTTCCTTGCATGTTTCATCTGCACTCGGCCCAATGTCCTTTTTCACTGTTGCTTTTAACTGTGTGTGTGCATGGGAGTTGGGTTGGAGGAGGGGGTATAACTGTGATCATGCTTTTAAATCTGTGGGGGAGGGAAGGTGGTTTTATGTGGGTTCATTTTAATCTGTAAAGCACTTTTTGATGCAACTTATTGTATGAAAAGCGCTTTATAAATAAAGTTTGATTTGATTTGATTTGAATGCTGCTGGTCTTGTTGTAAAGTCCTTACACTGGCTCCTTGTAGCACAGAGAACAGACTTTCAAATAATTTTGTTAGTTTATAAATCACTGAATAGCTTAGCACCAAAATACATTAAAATATCTGCTTAATTAAAGATACATTAAAGATTCAGTTTTAATGCCCCTCTAATCTTGACCAATCCAAGTCCTTTGAATCAAGCGTAAAAACCCCATCTGTTTAGAGCTGCCTTTGATCAATAATCACTGGAACATCGTTAGTTCTAGTCTGGATTGCAGCTTATCATCATTTCTCTTTATTTTGCCATTATAATGTATGGTTTCCTTTTTTGTTTGGTTATTGTGTTATTTTTTTATCATGTAAAAAACCTCGCTACTGAAATGTGTTAAACAAAAAAACTTGACTTGTATTAACTTGTATTCTGTACAGCTACAGAAAAAAAACTTTCAGTTATATGTTGAAAATACTGTTATTATTGTTTTATTGAAAATACTTATATTATAATTACTGGGCTTATTCACTTTAGACACTGACTTTGGTTTTTGTACTGTCTTCTAACTTGCTATTTGATTAATTGTTTTGTTGATTGTTTGTCTTTATATTATATTTCTATTTTTTCGTCTCTGTAAAGTGACCTTGGGTTTTAGAAATGAGCCCTTAAATAACATTTGTTATTATTATTATTGTTATTATTATTATTATTATTATTATTATTATTATTATTATTATTATTATGCTATATGATCGGCAATGAGAAACATGGGATTGCTAAACAGACTGAAGATGGGTGTAGTCGTTAACTCGCTGTCTGCTGAAGGAGGAGCAGCTGCTCTCTGTCTCTCTCCAGATCCGTTCACTTATTTTCTTTTCTGTTTGCTTTTCTTGTTTTCTTTCTTAACCTTTTCTTAGTTACTTTATTTTCCCAGCCCCTGGAGTTACTGTATTGGACCAGATCTCTTCTTGGATTACTTTTCTATGGACTTATCAACATGGCTTTTTGCTCAGCTGAGGATTTTGAAAAACTGCTCCACAGAATTGAGGGCATTGAAACGAAGCTACGTCGTCTGGAAATTAATTTTGATCTCCACGCTGATTATGACAAAATGAAACAACTTTACCTTTACCTTTGAATACAAACAGCCCTGTGTTACATAGTTCTAACCGTGTCACAGAGACTCCCTACAGGCGTCTGAGCGGCAGAACTCCGCACTACAATGAAAACTGGCCAGCTTTAAAACGCATGAAATCAACCCCAGCCCGTTCTCCGAGGAAGAAAAAACAAAAGAAACTCCGACACAGAGAAACCTCTGAACCCAGAACTGCCGCTTCTGCTAAAAGTAAACAAAAGAGGTTTCAGCCAAAAACAAGAGATATTTCTCCACCTGGAATCCCGCTGAAAAACAGATTCGCAGCCTTGAGCAAATTATGGAAATCTCATAAAAATAAATACAACTTTGACTGAAAATAAATCTATTAAATGTGGTTTATTAAACATAAGATCTCTCTCCTCAAAGACTTTGTTAGTAAATGACTTGATTTGTGATAATCACATTGATTTGCTTTGTCTCACAGAAACCTGGTTGCAGCAGGAGGATTATGTCAGTATAAATGAGTCAACTCCTTCCAGTCATTTAAATTTTCACATTCCTAGAAATACTGGGCGAGGAGGAGGAGTTGCAGCCATTTTCCGTTCTGATTTACTAATTAGTCCCAGACCAATTGATAGCTACAGTTCTTTTGAGCATCTAACCCTTAATTTTCCTCATCCAAGTTGCAAAACATTAAGACCATTTTTGTTTGTGGTTTTGTATCGTCCACCAGGCCCTTACTCTCAATTCTTGGATCAGATCTCACATTTTTTATCTGATATAGTATTAAATACTGATAGGGTTATTATAGTGGGGGACTTCAATATTCATGTGGATACTGAAAGTGATAGCCTAAATGCAGCCTTTAATGCTATTTTAGACTCAATTGGCTTTACTCAAAAAGTACAGGGATCGACCCACTCAGGTAAACACACTTTGGACCTTGTACTGACATACGGTATTGAGTGTGAGGAAATAACAGTCCACCCACATAACCCGGTCCTGTCTGACCACTTCTTGATAACTTTTGAATTTACTTTAACTGACCATCTTAAATCTGAAAGAAAATTTCATTATAGTAGAACTTTATCAGACAATGCTGTAACAATTTTTAAAGAATCTGTACCATTCTTACTTTCCTCAGTGTCTCAGAGTAACACAGTGGATGGCAGCAATTCTATCTCTAACCCTTCAGAAATTGATGGTCTGGTTCACAGCGTTACGTCCTCATTGCGTTTGGCATTAGATAGTGTAGCCCCCTTAAAAAAGAAAGTGGCTAGCCATAGGAGGCTGACTCCTTGGTTTAACGCAGAGTTGCGTACTTTAAAGCAGAATACTAGGAAGTTGGAGAGAAAATGGCGCTTTACACATCTAGAGGATTCCTATTTAACCTGGAATAACAGTCTACTGCTGTATAAAAAGACCCTTCGACAAGCTAGAACAGCATATTTCTCATCATTAATAGAGGCGAATAAAAACAATCCTAGGTTTCTTTTTAGTACAGTTGCCAAACTTACACAGAGTCATAGCTCTGTTGAGCAAACTATTCCCCCGGCTCTTAGCAGTGAGGATTTTATGAGATTCTTCATAAATAAAATAAATTTTATTAAAAATAAAATCATTGGCACCCTCCCAAACATGAGTACTTCTTCCTCAGTAAATGAGTCAGTATCGGAAAGAACTGTAGAACCTCAGTATTGCTTAGGCTGTTTTGATTCAGTCGAGCTTTCAGAATTATCAAAAATATTAGCCTCATCTAAATCTTCAACTTGTATTTTGGACCCAATCTCAACCAAATTATTTAAAGAAGTGTTCCATTTGGTTCCTGGCCCCATTTTGGATATGATGAATCTATCCTTAGTAAACGGATACGTACCACAGGAATTTAAAATAGCTGTAATTAAACCTTTACTCAAGAAACCTTCCCTTGATCAAGATGACTTAGTGAATTACAGACCTATATCTAACCTTCCTTTCTTATCCAAAGTCCTTGAGAAAATAGTTGCTAATCAAGTCTGTGAACATCTAAACAGTAACGAGCTGTTTGAAGAGTTTCAGTCAGGTTTTAGAGCTCATCATAGCACTGAAACAGCACTGGTGAAGGTTACTAATGATATTCTCATGGCCTCAGATAATGGACTGGTGTCTGTTCTGGTTTTGTTAGATCTCAGTGCTGCTTTTGACACAGTCGATCATAATATTCTCTTAGAAAGGCTTGAACATGTTGCAGGGATCAAAGGAACAGCACTAGGCTGGTTTAAATCATATTTGTCTGATAGATTCCAGTTTGTTCATCTAAATGATAAATCATCTTCACTCTCAAGGGTTACTTGTGGAGTTCCACAGGGTTCTGTCCTTGGACCAATTCTTTTCACCATATATATGCTTCCAATTGGTAGAATCATTAGACAGCATGGGATAAATTTCCACAGCTATGCCGATGATACACAACTATATTTATCCATAAATCCTGATGAACCCAGTCAGTTAGGTAGATTACAGGCATGTCTGGAAGACATAAAAGCATGGATGACCCTAAACTTTTTGCTTTTAAATTCTGACAAGACAGAAGTTGCTGTCTTTGGACCAGAAGTTCTTAAACAGAAACTGATTAGTCAATCACTTCATCTGGATGGCATTAAATTGTCCCCCAGTAATAACGTAAAGAACCTCGGCGTTATTTTTGACCAAGACTTGACATTTAAATCCCATATTAAACAGGTTTCTAGGATTTCTTTCTTTCACCTCCGGAATATTGCTAAAATTAGAAACATCCTGTCCAGGAGTGATGCTGAGAAACTAGTCCATGCATTTGTTACCTCAAGGCTGGACTACTGTAATTCTTTACTATCAGGAAGTCCACAAAATGCCATTAAAAGCCTTCAGTTGATCCAAAATGCGGCAGCAAGAGTTCTGATGAATATTAAAAAGAGAGATCACATTTCTCCTGTTTTAGCTTCCCTTCATTGGCTCCCTGTTAAATCCAGAATAGAATTTAAGATCCTTCTTCTTACATACAAAGCCCTTAATAATCAAGCTCCATCATACATCAGAGATCTAATTGTTCCATATGTTCCTAAAAGAGCACTTCGCTCTCAGACTGCAGGTTTACTTGTAGTTCCTAGGATCTCTAAAAGTAGAATGGGAGGCAGATCTTTTAGTTATCAGGCTCCTCTCCTGTGGAACCAGCTCCCAGCTTTAGTCCGTGAGGCAGACACTCTGTTTACTTTTAAGGCCAGGCTTAAAACTTTCCTTTTTGATAAAGCTTATAGTTAGAGTGGCTTAGGTCATCCTGAGCTATCTCTGTAGTTATGCTGCTATAGGCTTAGACTGCTGGAGGACAGACTTACCAATTTTCTTCACTCTGCTACTTCCTTTTCTCCTACGACTCTCCAGTTGTATTACAGTACATTCTGTTATTTCGACTGTTAACTTTGTTTTCTCTCAGTGTTTTTCTCTGCATCGAAGATACACCTGGTCTGGTATCCTGCTTGGCTGCAATGCCCTGTTGGACGGGGGTCATCGACTGGGATGATCCTCTCAGTAACTGAACATCCACTGTGTCCTGTTATCAACTTTTTACTTTCTGTAACATAGAAAGTTCTCTTATATCGGATCTTCTGTTCCTTCTGTGTTCTGCTCTGTCTTCTCAAACCCCCAGACGGTCGTGGCAGATGGCCGCTCCTACTGAGCCTGGTTCTGTTGGAGGTTTCTTCCTGTTAAAGGGGAGTTTTTCCTCTCCACTGTCGCTACATGCTTGCTCAGTATGAGGGATTGCTGAAGGATTGCTGTGGTTGGAAATCTGCCCAACCTCACGCCAATGACTGACGCAATCTGCTGGGATTCCTTAAATAGGAAACTTTTTAACTGATTGGAATGTTTGTATAATTGTATTGAAATGACTTCTTGTTAAGTGCCTTGAGATGACATCTGTTGTGAATTGGCGCTATATAAATAAACTGAATTGAATTGAATTGAATTGAGTTCCCCGAAAGATGACGCAGCCCCCAAAACCAGTCAAAGCCACCAGGAGAAACCCAGCCGCATCAAACGGACACATAAAGTAAGAGCGCCCCCAGCAAAGACTGTTATCATACAAGACGGATCAATTAATGGAATTGAGGCTTTTTGTAGCAAGAATACCAAAGTTTATAGCTGCTACAAAAATACAGTGAGAGAAATATCAGAAAAAATCCCTAAAATCTTGGACCAACATCCTGCTTTGGAAAAGCTCGTCATTCACGCTGGATCAGCAGATATCGCGATGAGACAATCAGAGATTCTGAAGAGAGACTTTTCTGATCTCCTACAGAGACTTCATGGACTTAACGTAAACATCCTCATCAGCGGACCAGTCCCTGAAGGGAATGATGAAAGATTTAGCAGACTCCGCATGCTCCATAAATGGTTGAAGAAACAATCAGCTGAGAAGTCGTTCACATTTATTAATAATTTCAAAGTATTTGGAAGTGCTAATCATCTGTTCAAAGTAGGAATGCGCTATTTGAACAGGTCCGGGGTAAGGCTGTTAGCAGCCAACATTTTTTTTAACAACATCAGAAAGCAAAACACTTGCTCCCAAAAGCTGACCTTGAGGCGCCCATAGATATCAGAGAACAAAAACAGCAAGTCATGATGACACCACAGGACCGAACAGATAAACAACCATCAGAGATTAAGTCTTCATCTTCCTGTGACTCAGCCACATCAAATGAGTCTCCATTTAGAAACTTTACAGACAGACTGAATGAGCAAATCAAATTTGGGACACAATTAACACCTAAACTTAGACTACACCAAACGCCTGGGACTAGTGTCCATAAGCCTGGGAGCTTCCCCCCACTGATTATTACAGATATCTGATATTTGAGGGAACCGGGCAATAAATCCACCCCTACCGTCTCCCAGAATTCACCCGGCACCCCTGAGGCTATATCAGTGATTATCAGCAGCAGGAAACATAAACCGTTAACCACACGCTCTCATATTAAACAAAATCTCAAATTGATAACCTGTCAGAAGGTTCAGCTGCCCATCATCACAATACTTAAGTTAGCTTTATTAAACATTAGATCTCTATCCGGGAAGTCTTTTCTTATCAATGACTTCATCACTGAGCATAATTTACACACCCTTTTTTATCAGAAACTTGGCTAGATGAAAATAACGAAACAACTTCATTAATAGAATCTAGTCCTCCAAATTATAATTTCTTAAGCGAGAACAGAAAACACAAACGAGGCGGAGGTGTAGCCACCATCTTTCACAACTCAATGAACTTTAAAAAGGTAACCCTGGGCACGTTTGATTCTTTTAAATATCTAGCCACCCAGATAAATGAGCCTAACAAAGCGTTATTTCTAAGTTTATATAAACCACCAAAACTTAACTCTAACTTCTTTAATGATTTCAATGACCTTCTTTCTGTAATATGTATCGACTATGACCAACTAATCATTGTGGGGGACTTTAACATCCATACCGACAACCCCCAAGATAGACAAGCAAAAACGTTAGATGATACTCTCCACAACTTCGGACTGATCCAGCATGTCAAACAACCAACACACAATAGAGGACACACTCTGGACTTAATTATCAGCAAAGGTTTAAATATTTCTGACATCTCTGTAATTAATATTGCATTATCTGACCATTTCTGTATTTTCTTTCAAAGTACCATCTCTGCTAAATTATCCAGCCACAGTAAGACCACTATAAAAAAGCGTTTTCTAGGGGACAGTTCAGTAGAAACCTTTAAACGTATTTATCCTTCCACCACCTCCCCCTCATCTCCCAACTCAAACTCAGTAAATAAGTTGGTAGATAATTTCCTTGCGAAAATCTCAAACTTCATGGATTCCATTGCTCCAACTAAAGTGAAAGTAGTCTCAGGTAGAAAGAAGTCTCCGTGGACATGTAATCCACTGGTACGTAGTGAAAAAAGAGAGTGTCGACGAGCCGAGAGAAAATGGCGGAAAACTCGACTCCAGGTTCACTGTGAGATCTACAAAGAGAGACTGAATCGATATCAGCTAACTATAAAAGATGCTAGGGAATCGTTCTTTTCTGAAATCATCAACAGAAACATTAATAAGGCACGGACTCTATTTGCAACAGTGGAAAGACTAACTAATCCTTTAGTGACAGTAGCCCCTGAACTAAACTCTACCAGGGCCTGCAATGAATTTGCCAGCTTTTTTACTGAAAAGATTCTAACAATTAGACGGTCAATCTCTACCTCAATATCGAACCCACAACCAGTGCCATCCCCAATCAACAACAATGTAGAGAAAATGTCTGAATTCCACGAATTAAACCAGAACAGCCTTGAAAAAATTATTTTCCAATTAAGCTCTTCCTCCTGCTGTCTTGATATCCTACCCACAGCTTTTCTAAAGAAGGTTCTTCCTGTTATTGGTTCTGATCTTGTTCAAATAGTAAACTCATCACTGCTATCAGGTGTCTTCCCTCAGGCTTTAAAAACAGCAGTTATTAAACCACTGCTAAAGAAGAAAAATCTGGACAACACGTTAATGCAGAACTACAGGCCAATCTCTAATGTCCCATTCATCAGTAAGATTATTGAAAAAGCTGTGTTTCAGCAGTTAAATGGCTTCATAACAATGACAAACCGTTTTGATGCTTTTCAGTCTGGTTTCCGCGCTCACCACAGCACCGAGACTGTCCTCGTCAAAGTATTTAATGACATCCGCATAAATACAGACTGTGGAAGAACCACAGTCCTGGTTCTGTTGGACCTCAGTGCAGCATTTGACACTGTTGATCATGATATTTTATTGGAACGACTGGAGAGCTGGGTCGGACTCTCTGGTACAGTACTTGGCTGGTTCGAGTCTTACCTAAAGAACAGGGACTTCTATGTTTCAATAGGAAACTTTCCATCAGAACGAACAGAAATCACATGTGGGGTGCCCCAGGGCTCCATCCTGGGGCCCCTCTTATTTAATATCTACATGCTCCCACTAGGCAAGATTATAGCGACCAATAACATTAGCTACCATAACTACGCAGATGACACTCAGCTCTACATTACAATGTCACCAGGTGACTCTGAACCCATTCAAACCCTAAATCAATGCATTGACCAAATAAATGGATGGATGTGCCATAACTTTCTCCAGCTGAATAGAAACAAAACTGAAGTGATTATTTTTGGACCCAAGGAGCAACGATCAAGAGTCAGCACACAGCTTCAATTAATACAGCTAGAAACTACTGATCAGGTTCGTAACCTAGGTGTAGTAATGGACTCAGACCTGAACCTCCAGGGTCACATAAAGGCAATAACAAGGTCAGCGTTCTATCACCTGAAGAACATCTCTAGGATTAAAGGACTGATTTTGCAACACGACCTAGAAAAACTCATCCATGCGTTTATCTTTAGTCGGATTGATTACTGCAACAGCATCTTCACAGGTCTGCCTAAAAGTCAATCAGACAGCTGCAGCTGATCCAGAACGCTGCCGCTCGCGTACTCACTAGAACCAGGAAAGTAGAGCACATCACCCCAGTTCTAAAGTCCTTACACTGGCTCCCTGTAGCTCAGAGAATAGACTTTAAAATACTTTTACTAGTTTATAAATCATTACATGGCTTAGCACCAAAATATGTGGAAGACCTGTTGTCATGGTACCAACCACCAAGACCACTCAGGTCTTCCAACTCTAGCCTACTAAACATCCCTAGACTCAGAACTAAACATGGAGAAGCAGCTTTCAGTTTCTATGCTCCCCTTATCTGGAACAGACTTCCTGATGAGTGTAGAGCTGCTGAAACTCTGAACTGCTTTAAGTCGAGACTAAAAACCCATCCGTTTAGAATTGCCTTTGAGTAAATGCTTGATGTTATATGTATGAAATGTGTTCATGCTCTCTTGCTTTTTTTTTTTTCTCTTGCTTTATTGTGTATCATGTGTAATGTGTGTTTCTTTTATGTGTTTCTTTTAAATCACCAAATCATGTAAAGCACCTTGAATTACCCTGCTATTGAAAGTGTGCTATACAAATAAAATTGCCTTGCCTTGCCTTGCCTAGTCACATGACAGGTGAACCAAGGTGCACTATTGATAACAGCATTAGGATCAAGGCCCTTTGCAGTGACTGAATGAGCAAATATTTCAAAAGCAACTGCACAAGCCACAAAATTAAGTTTTATGCACTTTGTAGAGTATTTAAAGTATAAAACATTGTATCAATGTGACTGCTGTGCTGGGATGTCATGTAATTGAGGCTGTAGCAGAAGAGTACCGCATTAATAAATTCTGAAGATGATCTGGATGTATCAAACTTTCTGCTTTTAAACTCTGACAAGACAGAAGTTGTCGTCTTTGGACCAGAAGCTCTGAAAAAGAAACTGCTTAGTCAATCATTTCATCTGGATGGTATTAAATCGGCCTACAGTTATAACATAAAGAACCTCTGGGTTATTTTGACCAAGACATGACATTTAAATCCTATATTCAACAGGTTTTTAGGATTTTCTTTCACTTCCAGAATATTGCTAAAGTTAGAAACATCCTGTCCAGGAGTGATGCTGAGAAACTCATTTGTTACCTCAAGGCTGGACTACTGTAATTCTTTACTATCAGGAAGTCCACAAAATGTAATTAAAACCCTTCAGAGGATACAAAATGCAGCAGCAAGACTTTGATGAATATTAAAAAGAGAGATCACATTTCTCCTGTTTTAGCTTCCCTTCATTGGCTCCCTGTTAAATCCAGAATAGAATTTAAGATCCTTCTTCTTACATACAAAGCCCTTAATAATCAAGCTCCATCATACATCAGAGATCTAATTGTTCCATATGTTCCCAACAGAGCACTTCGCTCTCAGACTGCAGGTTTACTTGTAGTTCCTAGGATTTCTAAAAGCAGAATGGGAGGCAGACCTTTTAGTTATCAGGCTCCTCTCCTGTGGAACCAGCTCCCAGTTTTAGTCTGTGAGGCAGACACTCTGTTTACTTTTAAGGCCAGGCTTAAAACGTTCCTTTTTGATAAAGACAGATTGATTTTACCCAGTCGTTGGATAAGTGGAGGAGTGGAGGACGGGTAGTACACCCTAAGCCGGCTGGGGGGGAATGCAGTCCAGACAGACGGTTCTCCCTGGCAATGCCTCTTTCATGTCTCATTTTGACGGGCTGGGTCATCCTGAGCTATCTCTGTAGTTATGCTGCTATAGGCTTAGACTGCTGGAGGATAGACTGACCACTTTTCTTCCCTGTGCTACGTTTCTCTTCTATTACTCTCCAGTTGCATTATTTGCTGTCATTCGAACTGTTCTCTCCATAGAAACTACATCTGGTCTGGCATTCTGCTCAGTTGCGATGCCTTGTTGGACGGGGGCATCGACTGGGATGATGCTCCCAGTAACTAAACTTTCTCTGTGCCCTGTTATCAACTTTTTACTTTCTTTAACATAGAAAATACCCCTACATCAGTTCTTTTGTTCTTTCTGTGTCTCTGCTGTGTCTTCTTGAACCCCCAGTTGGTCGTGGCAGATGGCCGCTCCTACTGAGCCTGGTTCTGGTTCTGCTGATGGTTTCTTCCTGTTAAAGGGGAGTTTTTCCTCTCCATTGTCGCTTCATGATTGCTCAGTATGATGGATTGCTGTGAAGTCAACGATACAACACAGGCAACTATGTACTGCTGCTACATGTTTTTCCAGGAGGATTTAATGTGTCCCACCTGTATTCCTGAAGTAAAAAGTGGATGAAAACGTTTAGGAACCCATCAGAATCTGTCTGAAGTTGGTCATTCAGCATGGTGTTTACTAAAGCCAATAAGTCAACCTGAAATGTCTTCTGTAACCTCTGGTTAAAGTCATTTTCACCATCTGTTTGACCTTACAACCCCATCTGATTGTGGGTAACCATGTAATTTTCGTAAATTTGTAATTTGGTGAACTGAAATAAAATTGTACAAATATATATTCTGGCATTCTTTAAGAAATGTTACATGTACAGAATTTTTTTTTTTTCTCTTTTTAGTGTTACATTTATTATTTTAAACTGAATAACTGCTGCAGTGTATTTTAAATAGTTCTGACTATATTCCGTACTTGCTGTTTTACCTTCTGTAAACAAGAAATGTACTTACATTTATAGACTATTTTCATTTGTGCATTTAAGTCACTAATATAGGTCAAAAATAATCCTTTTAAATTTGCTTTTTGACATAAAACCTGTTCAAACCTGTTTACTTTTAAGGCCAGGCTTAAAACTTTCCTTTTTGATAAAGCTTATAGTTAGAATGGCTTAGGTCATCCTGATCTATCTCTGTAGTTATGCTGCTATAGGCTTAGTCTGCTGGAGGACAGACTTACCAATCTTCTTCACTCTGCTACTTCCTTTTCTCCTACGACTCTCCAGTTGTATTACAGTACATTCTGTTATTTCGACTGTTAACTTTGTTTTCTCTCAGTGTTTTTCTTTCCATAGAAGATATACCTGGTCTGGTATCCTGCTTGGCTGCAATGCCCTGTTGGACGGGGGGCATCGACTGGGATGATCCTCCCAGTAACTGAACATCCACTGTGTCCTGTTATTAACTTTTTACTTTCTGTAACATAGAAAGTTCTCTTATATCAGATCTTCTGTTCCTTCTGTGTCTCTGCTCTGTCTTCTCAAACCCCCAGACGGTCGTGGCAGATGGCCGGTCCTACTGAGCCTGGTTCTGTTGGAGGTTTCTTCCTGTTAAAGGGGAGTTTTTCCTCTCCACCGTCGCTACATGCTTGCTCAGTATGAGGGATTGCTGAAGGATTGCTGTGGTTGGAAAGTCTGCCCAACCTCACGCCAATGACTGACGCAATCTGCTGGGATTCCTTAAATAGGAAACTTTTGAACTGATTGGAATGTTTGTATAAATGTATTGAAATGACTTCTTGTTAAGTGCCTTGAGATGACATCTGTTGTGAATTGGCGCTATATAAATAAACTGAATTGAATTGAAATGATCAGAAGCAAATGAAACACAATTAATTGTCTTTTCTTTTTTCAAATAAAATATACCTGAATGCAATTCAGATTTATATATCTGAATGACATCGCTTAAAACAGAAATTAATAGCTGGAGTATTTTCAATGTGTTGTATTGTGATCTAGGTCTGTTAGAAAACCGGGAGGGCCGCACACACAATGGCACAAGTTCTCATAAATTTCTCCGGCGAGCGTGAAAGCGAGCGGCGAGCGCCAATGTGGTCTGAGCCTTTATCTGAGAATGATAAATCCCAACTCCACCACCATCACCTCTCCGTATGACACAGAGAGGATCACTGAGGGAACCTTGAGTTGATTTATAGAGCTCAGAAAACAGGCAGAGTGAAGAAGCTGTCCTCTAGCTGGATATCACTGCCATTCTTCATTTGGGTGACGTTTCACTCAAGCTTCAGAGACCCAGAGAACCTTATTCTCTATTTAAGACACATTTTTGAGAATTTGTCTCCTTTTGGCTTAACATGAGACGTTTTCATAGCGAATAAAACACTTTTTTTTGAGTATCTAGTCTAGGTGTCTGCAGTAACATTTCCCTCAAAATCTTTGACAAAACACAACTCTGTCGCTTCTTAGGTCCAGCCAAGCTGTCAAAATTGATCATTCGGCGAGATGGTGGCATCACAACAAGAGCTCATAGTACAAATAATCACTCTCCCCATATTTATTATCATTCCCTCTTCATTCATTCAACAAATGTGTGAAATCATGCTTTGCACAGTGGCTTGCGAAAGGGTCCATATCTATTGAATTTTTAACAATTTTCTCACGGAACAACCACAAACTTTTATATATTTTATTGGGGCTTTTTAATTTAGACCATTATGATACATAAATGTTAAAAGAAAGGGAAAGCACAAAAAAAGAAAAGTATTTTGCCCTTTTACTTTAATACCCCTAAATAAGACTCAGTGACGCAAACTGCAGCATGACGACCAAGGAACACAGCAGATAGGTCAGGGAGTAAGCTGTGGAGAGTTTTTGAAGCAGATTTACAGGAAATTATAGAATGATATCCACAAGCTCTGAACATCTCACAGAGATATAAATGGAATGAATAAGGAAATGACTGCCCATGCAAATTCACAAGGCAAGTCTGTAGGAAATGCAGAGATCCACAGCTCAAGTGGAAGAATCTGCATAGAGGGCAACAATTAGTGATACATTTCAGGTGTCTGGAATTATGGAAGAGGGAGAGATTCTTTCATTTTTGAATGCAAACCAGAAGAAATCCCCTCTCTGTTTGTCACAAGTGATGGAGGGACATGGCGTCACATTCCTGCAAAAACCCGAGGAGCGAAAAAGGCAACCACAAGGGCACATATATCAATTGAGAGAGCGCATGGCTCTGATCACGGCACATTTCCATGTACTTGTGGGGCCATGAATGCAGCACGGTGAGCAGTAAAAACACGATTTCCCGGATTTTCATCTCAAACCCAGTGACAGCAAGAACGGGACTTGGCCTAATAGGAGAAAGAGAGGAGGAGGACCAAGAAGAATAAGATGGTAGACCAAAGCCTTCCTTTAGGCTTTGAATCCACATCACGGTTTAGCAAATATTAGAAGGAGGGGGCTCTGGTCAGGTAGGACCAAAATTGAACTTTTATGATACAAAATGATAAGTAAAGAGGAAAACTAATATAAGTCCCAGCCTAGCAAACCATCCCAACCATTGGCATTTTCAGCTTCCAGGCGTGCAAAGCTGCTACTGACGTACTCTAAAGGTCCTGCAGCTATAATTGCAGCGCAAGGCACTTAACACAAATGCATTTCTCACTTTTCAGATTTTTAGTCGTGAAACAGTTTTAAAAATCATGTATATATTTTTTTCAACTATTTATTTCTGCATTACTTTGTGTTGACCTGTCACACGAAACTCCCTACAGAATAAGCTGAGGTTTGTGGTTTTTAAATGTAACAAAATGTGATAATGTTTGAAAGGTATTAAGATTTTATTTCAAGGAACTTTCTCCATTGAAAATCAACTGTAAAATCTGGCAAGGACACAAATACTTTTAGGTTTAACTGTATATTACATATTAGGTTTTTCACATAACTTTTTTATAGACTTTAAATCCTTTGTTGTACCTAAAACTTTTAGGTTTTTCTCCTGGATGATCTGCTGAGCCAACACAGTGATTTATTTAGACCTAACAGTTTTCACGGCCGAATACACTGTAGTCGTCCTTTAGAATGGGGTTTGATGTTGGGTAAGATAGTCTACCGTTATTCAGCCTCAAACCGTTCCCGTGCTCTCACACAAGCCACAATACAACTAAAACTTTTATGCAAACCGTTGAATGTTGCATTAGCTCCTCAGCTCAGGAAACTGTTATAAAAATGTGAAGAGCAATTTTAACTCTAGTCTCAAAGTAGGTTTTAATGGTAGCTCTTTAAAAATGAAACATCCAACACAAGGTAGCTGATTTAAAGTCGTAACTTGATGGATTACAATGAAGATGGTCTAATTTGGAGTGCTTAAACCCTTACAAGAAGATTTAATGTTACGTGTGAAAGGAATCGCTTTTTTAGTTCCTGTAAAGAGGCCAGCTCCTTTTAAAGGGCTGCTTCACTTATTTGCTTGAATGCTCCAGTCAGTTGTATTTGTCTTTGCTCTTCTCAGAAAGCTGCTACAAACCCCAACAGAGCTGAGATTGGTGAGATACAGCTTTATTAAACTAAGTCAGTCCATTACTCACCCATACAACCATTGGAATTCTCCTCCCACAAGTTGTCCATATTTATATTGTGACAATAAAGCTGGTAGATAGGTACGTGATAGTTATTTTTCTTAATGAAATAAAACGGAATACAATTTGAGGAGACATTTCCATCTTTGTAAGATTTGCTGTCATTGGCTGTTTTGAATAACATGCCTTGCCACGTCTGCAGACAAGCTAGGGCTAGCTATGGGATACATTACTGTAACCAAGTCTAAGATTGCACTTTTAAATGAACACTATGATTGAAAATATCAGGGTTTTAAAGAATTTTCTTTGAAACACGTTGCTGGTGCTACATTTCCCATGTCTCTTGGGAAAGGTTGACCAATCGCTGAGCTCACAGAGCCCAAATGATCCCGCCTCATTTAACTTCTGCTGCTACGTCCGGTTAGTGAAAATGGCAGGATGCAGCATCATGGTTAACAGCTTCTAATTTTATCACTATCTACAGGGTAAGCTGCCTTAATTTTATCAATCATCAAATAATTATTTAAAGAATGGGTATCTATTGTGCCCCTATTGATTGAGTTTTGCTTTACCACTAGGGTCGGCTCAGCACGGGCCGTGTCGGATCAGCACAGCCCAGAACAGCCGGGTTGTGTTTCCACTGATATCTCTGGGACGCAGCAGTGGGCGAGGACATTGGCGGGCTCTGCGTAGCAAAAGTTCCGGTAAAAATATACTCTCTCTTCCGTTGCTCGCCGGCCTTTCACCATAAATGCCGTCCATTTCTGCAAAGCACTTCCAGTGCTTGCGGTCGGCCGTTGTGGTCCTTCACAGCCCGATGTTCGCACTTTAACTCTTTTAGTTTCCCCCAGCAATGTTTTGTACTCGTTGGAAGCCATGCTTTACCATTCTATGTGACATCATTTCACACACACACACACCACCAGGCCAATCAGTGGCTACCACTACGTAGGTAGGAAAGAGAGTGACATCACTTTACCGGACCAATCAGCCCATAGGTGGGCGTGTTGGATCGCTTCGGCCCATTTCGGACTGAGCCAGGTTGTCTGAAGAAAGGGGTCTGCTTGGCCCAGACAAAGTTAGTGAAAACGCGCTAAATAGGGGCGGGCCCCACCCAGTCTGGGCCGAGCCAACCCTAGTGGAAAATGGGCAATAGGGAACCAGGGCATTGAGTCAACAGTGAGTGGAGCCCATTAAGCCTTAACTACCTCCTAAAAATAACTATTGTTTATCTCAGAGAGCTGACATGAGCTACCTGTGTTAATATGTTTTATTTGGCCCGGATGCTTTGTTCTAAGCTGTTTCTGTTTAAAACTGTTGCTGTCATTTGCTGATACAGACACATATCTGTTTGAAACAACAATGGAACTTACAGATAAACGTAATTTCAATAATATTTCCATTTGTTGTTAAGGCCACCTAAAAAGCAATTTCTGTCTACGGCACTGCTTGTACATGCATGGAGTGTGATAGTTATAAAGGGTGAATTTCCATGTACTTGTGGGCCCATGAATGCAGCATGGTGAGCAGTAAAAACATGATTTCCCGGATTTTCATCTCAAACCCAGTGACAGCAAGAACGGGACTTGGCCTAATAGGAGAAAGAGAGGAGGAGGACCAAGAAGAATAAGATGGTAGACCAAAGCCTTCCTTTAGGCTTTGAATCCACATCACGGTTTAGCAAATATTTGAAGGAGGGGGCTCTGGTCAGGTAGGACCAAAATGTAACTTTTATGATACAAAATGCTAAGTAAAGAGGAAAACTAATATAAGTCCCAGCCTAGCAAACCATCCCAACCATTGGCATTTTCAGCTTCCAGGCGTGCAAAGCTGCTAAAGACGTATTCCAAAGGTCCTGCAGCTATAATTGCAGCGCAAGGCACTTAACACAAATGCATTTCTCACTTTTCAGATTTTTAGTCGTGAAACAGTTTTAAAAATCATGTATATATTTTTTTTCAACTATTTATTTCTTCATTACTTTGTGTTGACCTGTCACACGAAACTCCCTACAGAATAAGCTGAGGTTTGTGGTTTTTAAATGTAACAAAATGTGATAATGTTTGAAAGGTATTAAGATTTTATTTCAAGGAACTTTCTCCATTGAAAATCAACTGTAAAATCTGGCACTGCTTGTACATGCATGGAGTGTGATAGTTATAAAGGGTGAATAACACATTTCAAAATGGTCGACCTAAGGCAAACATTTTTACTGTTTGTAAAACTGCAGTCTCAGGCAGAGCGTTGTGCAGTTACTCTTACTTGGTTAAATAACCTTTGCGCAAGCTTTTGCAACTTTTAAATTGCTTGTGTGGAAATATTTCTGCTAATTGGTAAAAAAAAAAAAAAAAAAAGATGATAAAGTGACAGCCAAGATACTAATTATCAACACTATAGCTGTAGGGCTGTAGCTTACATCTGCTTCAGAGCCTTCTGTCCACGCTATATGGCTATTTGATGATTTAATGAAAATAAAGAAATTTCTTACTGTTTAAACCAGAACTAAGATTTTTTTTAACACAATTTAAGAGTTATAAAACTTTAATTTCAAACATGAAGACATAAACCGGAATTTCAATGTGTTTTCTAAATTTTATTTTGATTGTACAACCAACTTAGCTTGAAACAAGTGTAAAAACCTCATTATATTTATTAGGTACACCTGAACTACAATATTTTATAGTGAATACAGATTTGTAACATGACCCGTGAAACCTTCACTCTGTTTGTCAAAGCAAAAAATGGGGATTTTTAGTTTTCCAAAACTTTGCCAAAGTCTTGTATCATTCTCATCAGCCCTACATTTCCTTCTTGTGACGTACATGTATCATTCCACCCCTAACTCTCTCCTCATAGGTCATATTTTTTAGATGAATGTTACTCACCTAGAACAACATTAATGAATCAAGAAGCAAGCAATAAAAAAAAGATATTTGTATATTTGTTGGCTTTGCTTATATTTTTTACACTGTTCCTTCCAAGCTTTTATTTGTCGGCTGATTCTTTTGCATCTGCAGCCTTGCAGGAGCCTTCCTATGCTGCAGCCTCTGATAATACAGTCAACGTGCATCAGTATGCATTGAAGGTATGTCTACCGCCCCCCCTTTTACTAGTTCGGTTAGACCCTATTTTATTTTTTTTTCTTATTTTCAAGAACAGCAATCCTTGACTAGCGATTGTGCCAAACTTCTTGGGCTTTTGAAGTGAACATGCCATTAGTTCCATGTAATTTGGTGAAATGAAACTGTCATGTGGAGTGAATATTTTTATGTGACAGCCTAAGTTATGGTCCGGCTTTGATTGATTGCTCTTAGAGAAACTCATAAAAAACTGAAGGATGACTGTCAAAGGGTTGAGCTGTTTTTTATGACCTTGATGTCTGCTGAATCTAATTTAATTTGCTCTTTTCAGTTTCATTTACTGCTTTTGGCACACATGCTCATAGTGTATCAATGGTGGGAGGAGGCAGGGGTGAATGTTCAAAAGTACTAATTCATTGGTTAGATCTCAATCAAGGCCAAGATAATTAGTGAATATAAAGAAATATGCAGGGAGCTACACTGACTACAAGAGGAACATACTGTACTTTAAATGCCTGTCAGACTGAATAAATTAGCAGTAAAGCATGAACATGGCAGGTGTTAGAACATTTATTTCTAGAATTCTGCAGGTTTTCTACACTGATCTTAAAGGGACAGTTTGAAAAATTTGAAGTGAGATTCCGTGATCTTATTTTCAGCAACAGTTTGCTTACCTGAACTAGGAAAATGTAAGTTTGCTGTAATTGTTTATAAAATAATTTAATTTAATTATTTAGGAAGTGAAAAAGGCAACAAAGTGATGAAATACTAACAGCTTGTATTTACTATTGTGTTGTAGCTTGTATCTATCATTATACAAATAATATATGTTATTTTTGCATTTTGGAGCGAGGATGGACACATTTTCAGTTTGAATTGTTTAGATGTGGTGGAGGCTTTTTCACTAGGTTCCTAAACCAAATGTTATTGGCTGGCCAGGGCAACTCAAAAACTACATCATTTATTATTTAAAGGGTGAAAAGCTCTCTCCACCATGACTGGAGCTCATAATAATAATAGCCTAAACTTGTTTATGTAGAGAATGTCACATGATTAAAGCAACTGGACAACACTTCCTTAAATACATTTGACTTTGACAGGAAATTTCATGGTATTTTGGTACCATGCGATCAATTGCCTGGAGATTTCACTAAATTCCTAATTTATTCTATTTGTAAAAAAACATAAAGAGGGTTTACATTTTTTGTCATTAAGGCCATCTCAGAGTAGGAAAGAGTGTAAAAAATATTATTATATAGACCAGTGGAACATGGAGGGACTAGGAGTGCATTCACACCAGCCCTGTTTAGTCCACTTTAATGAGACTCAGGTTCGTTTACCCAGAGAGTCTGGTTCGTATGGAGAGGTGTGAATGCACAATCGAACTCTGATGCGGAGCCAAAAAAAGCAAACTCTGGTACACCTAAAAACCTAGCTCTCAGCTCGATTGAAATGAACTCTGGTACGGTTTGATTGCATATATGAATGCCAGGCGGACTGTGGCCGCTCTAAAGACAGGAAACAGACTATAGCCCAGGGCATTTTTGGTAAATACAACCAAAACAACAGCACAACAACAACTCTGCTTCATTCTCTGCTCATGCTGAGCCAATTGCGGCAACATTTTTGTCTGGCACATTTGCCAATAACAACACAGCAATCCTTAAACTGGTAAAATCTGATGCCCCCTCCATGATTGTTTAAATTTCACGGAACCGGAAATGTTTCTGTGTTCAGTGCTTCTTGGTGCAGCGCCACCACAGGCGAGGAGGTAAACATGTTGCTCAAAAGGTCAGTTGGTTCGACAAAGTGCAGTGTGAAAGTAAACCGCATCATCTAAAAAAGCAACAATGTTGCAATTTTGGTCACCAATCGAACAGAGTCTACCAGACTAACAGGTCTGTGAACTCTTGAGTCTATTTTTTGTGGAGTCAAGCCTACAAACAAAAACAAAAAATGTATTCTTAGTTTTCCCCAACATATTGTTAAAATCTCATCTTGTCTTGCTTTGGCAAACCTAGTATCATGAATCATCTCACCGCTATAAACCCCTATATTTTGAAGGCCCTGAAGACTTGGCTACATAGAAGGTTGTAGAAAGGTGTAAAATGACTATAAAGTCAGCCTTCTACGATAATAATATATTAAATCATGCATTTGAACACCTCCAAACACTGTATCCCCAAAAACTTCATTTTAATGGACAATACTTTGACATTTTTACTTTTTTCATTGCTCATATGAGTGTTTACTCAACTCAACTACATAACAACTTATGTCATACACACATAGAAACAAAATAAATGTACATTTGTCCATAACTTAAGTGGAATGGTACAGGGAAAGAGTGTTGAACACACAAAAAAAGGATGGGTAAAAAAGCCATTGTAATCCATATCCCAGAGTTTACCATTGACTTATGGCAAATTAAAAAGGTTACTTATTACTAAACTAATGCATAGAATGATATGATTGGCTAAAGCAAAACATACTTATGGCGATGCTTACAATTTTCAAGTGAGCGACCTTAGAGCCATAATCCAGAAATTGAAAAAATCTTTCCATTGGCGTCGCTTGGCATGGGCATTCCCTGCTCTAACCCCCAACATTTCTCATCGAGCCCCGAATGTTTTTCTTCACCCCAAAAGGAATAGGTTGACATTAACTGAGCCGCCCTCTGACATTAATGAAGAAGGCAGTTTTGTAATTTAGAAATAAGAGGGATAATTCTTCAGTTGTGGTGGCTGGCAACGGACAGCAAAACTCTGGGCCAACACATAAAACAGGTAAGCAAACAATTAATTTAAATCCTGTATGTCTTCGAGATTATGTGAACATTAGGCAGATCATTCCCGACAGCAGTGTTTGCGGAAACACGTCGGACAGTTGGACATTACCGACATAAGTTCAAATTGTCTGGCGAAAAACTTAAAATTGTCGGACATGTTGACTGATGTGCTTCTCCTCTAGCCTTGCAAATACATTGACATTACAAAGGGGGCGGGGCCTAGACTGAATAAGAGACATCAGACACACAACAGTGGGTTTAAAGATTGACATAAATGAAAATACATAAAACCCATAAACTAATTGAAGCTGTTTGTTTTATCATTTATTAAAACATCCACACAAGAAGTGATAATGTAGCATAATCATAAATGCAGAACAGAAGGAGCTGCTGCAGAAAGCAGGGCAGGATTAATCAATGACTAATTGAGCATTTTGACTGATGGTTGTCTGGGAGGTAAAAATCAGAGAATACCTCTAAAATAAACTAAACTAAACCACTGATTAAATTAACAGTTTTACTTCTGTTCTGAGTGCAAAGACCGCTGTCTTGACTGGGACTGAGCTGCCTTGGCAGAGGTCTGGATTTTCCGAATGCTTTTCTAGTTTAAACTATAAAATTGAGCCCAATTCCCCCAATAAATGACACTTGAATGCTAATGATGTTGCAAAGGTCAATTCCCTTTTATGAATATATTTTGATAACATCAATGTTCCATGAATTGGACAGTGTATCAAAAAGTCCCCTCCAGAAGACCAACAACTCATGGCATTCCAAAAACATATGGCCAAGGGTGCCTACCGCAAACTTGCATCTTGGGCAAGTAGCATCTGTATCAGGGAACAACATAGCAAGTTTGCTGTTTGACAAATGAAGTCTATGAACCACCTTGAATTGAATCTGATACAAATAGACGATTTATGAATATGTTTTGTTATCTGCTGTTTGACAAGAAGTTTGAAAAGAAATATAATTTGAAGTACATATTGCTGTATGTGGCTTTAAACAAGGTGCCAAAATGTGCAAGAAAGCTTTAATAAAAAGCCTTTTTTACTGCGTATGTTCCCCCAGAATCCTCTACGACTGTGTGGGCTCAGCCCCCAATGTTCCCAGGTCCAGGAAATGCCCCTGAATCTTTCCAACATAAACCAGACATGACAATGTGCCAGAGGAGTCCAAATAATGATCAAATCAGTTGTACAAAAGCCAAAGAGTACACCCAGAAAGCTTCAGAAACACCTAGCAGAAATAGTAGGTACGGGGGCCCCTGCCTGCCGGTGCATCGGTGGTCAATCCGGTTCGGACCTGGTGCGTGCCTGGCCGGGCCTGGGGGGGGCGGTGTGTCGGTCGGCCGATGCGCTGGGCCGATATCTTCCTTTGGTTGGTTGGGGCACCTCTTTTAGAGGTGCCAGGTTTGGGACTGTTGGGTGGTGCCTGCTCGGTGGCTCGGCGGGATGCGGATCCGGCGTCTCTGCTCGTTTGATCACCTGTTCTGTGCGCACCGTTCGTGGCCGGTTCATTGGCGGGTTGGACCGGCCCTGGCCCTCGTTGGATGCCTGGTCTCGGCGCCCAGGATCGCACAGGATCGGGACCCGGGAGCTGGTACAACTTGGTGTCCAGATGCTGGCTGAGCCCGGCCTGGGGATGATGTCCGTCCCCAGCGGCTATCGGTGGGGCGCTGGGATGTTGGCGGTGGGGATTGGCCTAGGGCGGGGGCGGCGCGTGGCGGCCGGTGGCCGGCCGCGGCCCCTGCAGTGCCGGGGGCCCCTTGTCGGCCGGTCCCTTGTCGGGTCCCTGCTGGGGGGTGGGGTGCCCCTGGGCTCTCCCGGTCCATTACTATACCTACAGCAAAAGCTGTACTGCTTCGCTTGTGAAAGTAAATCTGTTGGGCTTCTACTTGGTACTCAGACACCAATTCTGAGCTCCACACTGCCAAACAGGACACGTAAAAAAAAATAAAAAATAGTAGGTACAGTTTTTTTCCAATGAAAAGAAAATGTACAGGTGACCGCAATGGCCTCTATGCACACTCACAAGGCAAGACTACACCGCTGAAGCAAAAGCATGCGGAAACTTGTTTGAATTTGTTGCAGAAGCTTTGGACAATCGAGGTGTGTACTTGGAGAACACAGTCTGGTGGTCAAATGAGGCCAACGCTTAACCCCATGGAGATCAATGCCGTCGCCATGTTTTTGGAGGAAGACTGATTCCACACACTAACACAAATTTTTTTATTTATTTAAAAAAATATCCCAAAAGTGAAGTTTGTCAGTGGGAACATCAGGGGTGTGGGCTGTCTTACAGCATATGGTACTGGCACACGTCATATATTTGAAGTTTGGATGAATAAAAAATGTATAAGGAAATTTTTAAAATGAGAATCTAAGGTTGAAACGTGTGGACTTCCCAGCAAAACAATAGTCCCAAACACATTGCCAAGAAAACTCTTAATTGGTCTCAGAGAGACATGGTAGTATCCATTCTTGTCCCTCAGAGGGGAAATTCAGCTGTATCAGCAGGAAAGTGACAAGCAAATGGAAGCACACATATACACATAAAGATAAGCAATAATAATAAAACATTTAAATTAGATAGAGTGTAAAATGAGGTGAAATACACATAACCATAAAACATACATTAAATAAATACAGTTATGAAAAATAGCATATGCATCTAAGAAATGTCCAATGGAATAAGATCACTTAAACACTTTACAAGTTGTGCATTTGTATATTGGTGCTAAAACTGAACATTTTAGATTAGTATGGGCATGTGCAAATAATGGCAGGGATGTAAACAATGTGTTATGTTTGTTGTGAGAAGTTATGGTTCCAGAATTGAATAGCTGCTGGAAGGAATGACATTTGATAAGCAAAATAAAACTTCTCAACTTGCTTCAAGCTAAAAATCAGTGGGAAAAACTTAAAAACAGAGAGCACAGAAAGAAACCCTAGAACCTTTAAAATGTGTAGACTGTTTGTGTAGAATAATGGGCCAAATTAAACTTGACTGAGCAATATATTTGACTAGTTTCTCCAGACAGGAAACATCTTGAAGTTGTCCTCACCAAGAAAGGATTTTCCCCAAAGTATTTCATACATTTCTGTAAGTGTGTTCAATCATTATTCTGCATCATTCAATTTTTTTAACATCCATAACCTCAACTTCTATTGATTTCTTTCTTCTTTTTACTATTACATCAACATTTGCACTGCGCTAATTGTTTTTCATTTAACTGGTTAAACATGACCTGTTCCAATCACTTTAACCTAACCTTCTATTTTAGTGGGTGTAGATCAGTATCACCAGTGTTACTTGTGCCGTTCCCTCTGTCACGTAGTCGCAGTTTCCAAGCAGCTCCATCTGGCATGATTCATGGAGTGTCACTAAACGAGCAGACGTCAAGTCGCAGTGAGTACACCAGATATTTGCTCGAAGCACTGTGTTGGAAACCAATTCACCAGCAGTTTAATTTTGTGCAGGCTCAAATTCATTTGGAGTGTACCGTTGCCTTTAGGAAACAGCAATGCAGATGCGGCTTTCACTGTGTTTCCACACCAGGTTGAAAAAATGCCTGGTTTAACATTCATCTAAAGTTAATGGCATGGCTGACGTAAAACAAAAAGCTATCAGCAAAGAAAATAAGAACTGAACATACAGCACAGCGCCTTGTGAAAGGATTCATATGCCCTGAAAATATGTGGTAGTGCATAATTGTGAAGGGGAAGGAAAATGATGCATTGTTTTCAAATTTATTATTCAATTTTATTTTATTTTTTACAAATAAAATCCTAAAAGGTGTAGTATGGAAATGTTTTCAGGATTATTCAGTTACCCCTAAATAAAATCAAGTTCAAGCAATTGCCTTCAGAAATCCCCTAAATAAATGGAGTCCAATTGTCACTTGAACTCAGTATAACGCCAACTGCTCTTTGAATTCCTCATAGGTTTGTTAGAGAACATTATTGAACAAAATGCTTCTGAGAAAAGCAGCAAAAAGGGGAAGTTCAAACCAAGGTTATGTTAGACTTGCCTAAGCTTTGAACATAACAAAGAGCACTGTTAAGTTTATCTCCTGAAAGATGAAGAATGTGGTACACTTACAAACCAACCTGACCATGGTTTAGGAGCTCGTCCAGTAAGCGGAGGGTTATCGCTTCAAACACCCGCTCCGTCTGTCTCGGTCGTTGTTTCCTTGAGCAAGACACTTCATGTCGATCTGAACTATACATCAAAGAAATAAGGTCAGTCTGTGCCCTGGCTTGTGTAAAACCTGAATCACACACAATAATGACAAATCACCTCTTCAAAATAAAATTTTTATTACAGGTTATCAAACTGATTGACATCAATCCTGGGTTACCTATTAAAATACAGACCAAACATATTTTGTAAATTAGAGTAATTCGGAAACATCAGTTATAACCCTGTCCTGATTCCTGCCTGGTTTCTCCCAAATCAAATAAATTCAAATCAATCTTTATTTATTAAGCGCTTTTTGTACAAAATTGCATCTCAAAGTGCTTTACAGATTTAAACTACCCCACATAAAACCACATTCCCATCCCTCCCCCACAGAATAAAAAACATGATCACAATTATACCCCCCCAAAACCAACCCTCATGCACATACACTTAAAAGCAACAATAAAAAGGACATACGGCCGAGTACAGATGAGCCAGGTAAGGAAACGCCATCAGAGGAGCCTTCTGCACCGGCAGCAGCACATCAACAGCAGCAGCCAAGGCACAGGGCAGAGGGTTCCCACAGAAGAAACACTGGAAGGAAGATTAAAATAACAGGTTATGATATAAAAATAACTTGGATAAATCTGATAATATTAAATAGTAAATGTATTCAATTAAAACATACAAAGCAATTAAACAGACAACAATAAATAGTAATCAGTTAGAAGCTAAGCTAAAAAGGTGAGTCTTGAGCCTGCTCTTAAAACATCTCTCCGGCCCTGACGTCCTCCGTCCTCCAGGGAGACAGCAAACTTGTGGATGGATGTACTCTGGTTAGATGAGACCAGAACTGTAGTATTTGGTCTTGATCCAAAATGTTAAGTGTTGCGGGAAACTAATAGGTACCAACATCCCTCTGAACACATGTTGGGGGGGACCTTTTCCTTTGGCAGCTACATGAAAGCTGATCAGAGCTGATAAGAAGATGGATCAAGGTAAATGCGGGGCAATCTTTAGGAGTTTGTTAAAGAATGTTAGAGAAAAAATAGCATCATGAAGACAAAATAAAGCGGCAGTAAGGTACGGCAGTAACGGGACCATCAAGCCAAAATGTTAAGCTTGCAAGGAGAGCAAATGCCAATTCTGGAGGAGCTATAGAGAGCCTAACTCTGGTGGGAGAATCGGTTGACAGTACAACTAGTACTCTACAAATTTGGTCTTTGTGAAAAAGTGGCAAATAGAAAGCAGTTATTGAAAGCAAAGTACAACAACTCCCATTTGACTGACGCAATCTGCTGGGATTCCTTAAATAGGAAACTTTTTAACTGATTGGATTGTTTGTATAAATGTATTGAAATTACTTCCTGTTAAGTGCCTTGAAATGACATCTGTTGTGAATTGGCGCTATATAAATAAACTGAATTGAATTGAATTTGCAGTTTGCGGGTGCCATAGTAAACATGTGGAATGTGATCTGGTCATATTCAATTCAATTCAATTCAATTCAGTTTATTTATATAGCGCCAATTCACAACAGATGTCATCTCAAGGCACTTAACAAGAAGTCATTTCAATACATTTATACAAACATTCCAATCAGTTAAAAAGTTTCCTATTTAAGGAATCCCAGCAGATTGCGTCAGTCATTGGCGTGAGATTGGGCAGACTTTCCAACCACAGCAATCCTTCAGCAATCCCTCATACTGAGCAAGCATGTAGCGACGGTGCAGAGGAAAAACTCCCCTTTAACGGGAAGAAACCTCCAACAGAACCAGGCTCCGTGGGAGCGGACATCTGGCACGACCGTCTGGGGGTTTGAGAAGACAGAGCAGAGACACAGAAGGAACAGAAGATCTGATATGAGAGAACTTTCTATGTTACAGAAAGTAAAAAGTTAATAACAGGACACAGTGGATGTTCAGCCACTGGGAGCACCATCCCAGTCAATGCCCCCCATCCAACAGGGCATTCCAGCCAAACAGGATACCAGACCAGGAGAGAAAAACACTGAGAGAACACAAAGTTAACAGTCGAAATAGCAGAATGTACTGTAATACAACTGGAGAGTAGTAAGAGAAAAGGAAGTAGCAGAGTGAAGAAAATTGGTAAGTCTGTCCTCCAGCAGTCTAAGCCTATAGCAGCATAACTACAGAGATAGCTCAGGATGGCCTAAGCCACTCTAACTATAAGCTTTATCAAAAAGGAAAGTTTTAAGCCTGGCCTTAAAAGTAAACAGAGTGTCTGCCTCACAGACTAAAACTGGGAGCTGGTTCCACAGGAGAGGAGCCTGATAACTAAAAGATCTGCCTCCCATTCTACTTTTAGAAATCCTAGGAACTACAAGTAAACCTGCAGTCTGAGAGCGAAGTGCTCTGTTGGGAACATATGAAACAATTAGATCTCTGATGTATGATGGAGCTTGATTATTAAGGGCTTTGTATGTAAGAAGAAGGATTTTAAATTCTATTCTGGATTTAACAGGGAGCCAATGAAGGGAAGCTAAAACAGGAGAAATGTGATCTCTCTTTTTAATACTCATCAGAACTCTTGCTGCCGCATTTTGGATCAACTGAAGGCTTTTAATGGCATTTTGTGGATTACCTGATAGTAAAGAATTACAGTAGTCCAGCCTTGAGGTAACAAATGCATGGACTAGTTTCTCAGCATCACTCCTGGACAGGATGTTTCTAATTTTAGCAATATTCCGGAGGTGAAAGAAGGAAATCCTAGAAACCTGTTTAATATGGGATTTAAATGTCAAGTCTTGGTCAAAAATAACGCCGAGGTTCTTTACGTTATTACTGGGGGCCAATTTAATGCCATCCAGATGAAGTGATTGATTAATCAGTTTCTTTTTTAGAACTTCTGGTCCAAAGACAGCAACTTCTGTCTTGTCAGAATTTAAAAGCAAAAAGTTTAGATTCATCCATGTTTTTATGTCTTCCAGACATGCCTGTAGTCTACCTAACTGACTGGGTTCATCAGGATTTATGGATAAATATAGTTGTGTATCATAGGCATAACTGTGGAAATTTGTCCCATGCTGTCTAATGATTCTACCAATTGGAAGCAATTTGATCCCTGCAACATGTTCAAGCCTTTCTAAGAGAATATTATGATCGACTGTGTCAAAAGCAGCACTGAGATCTAACAAAACCAGAACAGACACCAGTCCATTATCTGAGGCCATGACAATATCATTTGCAACCTTCACCAGTGCTGTTTCAGTGCTATGATGAGCTCTAAAACCTGACTGAAACTCTTCAAACAGCTCGTTACTGTTTAGATGCTCACAGACTTGATTCGCAACTATTTTCTCAAGGATTTTGGATAAGAAAGGAAGGTTAGATATAGGTCTGTGATTCACTAAGTCATCTTGATCAAGGGAAGGTTTTTTAGTTAAAGGTTTAATAACAGCTATTTTAAATTCTTGTGGTATGCATCCGTTTACTAAGGATAGATTCATCATATCCTAAATGGGGCCAGGAACCAAATGGAACACTTCTTTAAATAATTTGGTTGGGATTGGGTCCAACAAACAAGTTGAAGGTTTAGATGAGGCTAATATTTTTGATAATTCTGAAAGCTCGACTGAATCAAAACAGCCTAAGCACAAATGAGGATCTACAGTTCTTTCCGATGCTGCCTCATTTACTGAGGAAGAACTAATCATCTTTGAAGAATTTATGAAGAATCCCATAAAATCATCATCGCTAAGAGCCGGGGTAATAGCTGGCTCAACAGAGCTATGACTCTATGTAAGTTTGGCAACTGTACTAAAAAGATATCTAGGATTGTTTTTATTCGCCTCTATTAATGATGAAAAATATGCTTTTCTAGCTTGTCGAAGGGTTTTTTTATACAGTAGTAGACTGTTATTCCAGGTTAAATAGGAATCCTCTAGATGTGTAGAGCGCCATTTTCTCTCCAACTTCCTTGTATTCTGCTTTAAAGTATGTAAGGAGTCAGCCTCCTGTGGTTGGCCACTTTCTTTTTCAAGGGGGCTACACTATCTAATGCCAAACGCAATGAGGACGTAACGCTGTGAACCAGACCATCAATTTCTGAAGGGTTAGAGATAGAATTGCTGCCATCCACTGTGTTACTCTGAGACACTGAGGAAAGTAAGAATGGAACAGATTCTTTAAAAATTGTTACAGCATTGTCTAATAAAGCTCTACTATAATGAAATTTTCTTTCAGATTTAAGATGGTCAGTTAAAGTAAATTCAAAAGTTATTAAGAAGTGGTCAGACAGGACCAGGTAATGTGGGTGGACTGTTATTTCCTCACACTCAATACTGTATGTCAGTACAAGGTCCAAAGTGTGTTTAACCGAGTGGGTCGATCCCTGTACTTTTTGAGTAAAGCCAATTGAGTCTAAAATAGCACTAAAGGCTGCATTTAGGCTATCAGTTTCAGTATCCACATGAATATTGAAGTCCCCCACTATAATGACCATCTCAGTATTTAATACTAAATCAGATAAAAAATGTGAGATCTGATCGAAGAATTGAGAGTAAAGGCCTGGTGGACGATACAAAACCACAAACAAAAATGGTCTTAATGTTTTGCAACTTGGATGAGGAAAATTAAGGGTTAGATGTTCAAAAGAACTGTAGCTATCAATTGGTCTGGGACTAATTAGTAAATCAGAACAAAAAATGGTTGCAACTCCTCCTCCTCGCCCAGTATTTCTAGGAATATGAAAATTTAAAAGACTGGAAGGAGTTGACTCATTTATACTGACATAATCCTCCTGCTGCAACCAGGTTTCTGTGAGACAAAGAATATCAATGTGATTATCACAAATCAAGTCATTTACTAAAAAAGTCTTTGAGGAGAGAGATCTTATGTTTAATAAACCACATTTAATAGATTTATTTTTCTGTTCAGTCAAAGACGTATTTATCTTTATGAGATTTCCATAATTAGCTTTTGTTGGCTTAACTTTTAATCCATTTAATTTTGGCCGTGGGCAAGACCCTGTTTCTATAGGGTAATGGGTGGGTAACAGTACAGAAGCAGCAGAGAGGTGGGTTAAACTACGACTCTGCTTCCTGGTCGGGACCCTGGGTTGTCAGTGTTTTGGAGTACTAATAAAATCGGCCATATTGCTAGAAAGAAGAGCTGCTCCATCCAAAGTGGGATGGATGCCGTCTCTCCGGATTAGACCAGGTTTTCCCCAAAAAGTTCGCTAGTTATCAATGTAGCCCACATCGTTTGCAGGACACCACCCAGACAACCATTGATGGAATGACAGCATGCGGCTAAACATGTCGTCACTGGTCCGATCAGGCAGGGGACCAGAAAAGATTACCGAGTCTGACATTGTTTTAGCAAACTTACACACCGAAGCAACACTAATTTTAGTGACCTCCGATTGGCGAAACCGGGTGTCATTGCCGCCAGCGTGAATAACAATCTTACTGTATTTACGCTTATCTTTAGCCAGCAGTTTCAGGTAGGATTTGATGTCGCCCGTTCTGGCCTCTGGCAAGCATTTGACTATGGTCAATGGTGTCTCTAATGCCTGACTTTGGAGCTGCCAATTACCATGGTCGGCTTCTCAGTGAGTGTGTCCCTGAGCGGGGAAAATTTGTTAGAAACGCGGACCGGTTGGTGGTGGCCCGTGGGCTGGGTCCTAGAACTATGCTTCCTACGTACCGTCACCCAGCCGGCCTGAGGTCCCTTCTGCGCGGGCTCTACTGGAGGACAGCTAGGGGGTTCTATCCTTGTTGGCTCCACGCTGGCTAATGGGCTTCGGCTATCTGCTGGTTTTTCAACAGCGCGGAGCCGTGCTTCTAAGTCTGATACTCTCGCCTCCAAAGCTACAAAAATATTACATTTATTACAGTTACCATTATCACTAAAGGAGGCAGGGAAGTAACTAAACATCTGACAGATAGAGCAAGAGAGAAGAGAAGAGTTAGAGACAGGAGAGAGAAGAGTAGCCATAGCCGCAATGAAGCTAAGCTAACTGAGTTAGCGAGACCTTACCACCCCAAGAAAACCTGTGTGAAACACAAGGAGTTCCCAAAACGTAAAGTACACCACCACAAAATGTGTGTTTTAGTGTGCTTGTGTGTTAAAATAACTTAGAATGGGCTCAGCACAGAGAAAATAAGATCAATTCAAGAGAGTCTGAACAACAGCTCCACAGAGCACAACAGTGACAACAGGAAATGACGCAATACGGCTTACCCCGTCAAAGAGTACCAACTATGATACCATAAATGAACTCTTTGGCTGACATGCGAAGCGCTATGTCAGGCAAAGGAGCTAACAGTACTTATTGTAACAGTGTAACATTGTGTGAGGAACGTATTGCTGTGGGGATTCCTTTACTGCCGAGCTGCTCACAACTGAGAGCAAAGATGGATGGAGTTTAATACAGGGCAATCCATTTATGGAAGAATGCTGAGAAGAATGCAACTGTTTAAAGAAACCCCCATAAATAGTCCTGCTTAAGGTTTGCAACAAGTCATGTGTGATGTACTACAAGCATATGGAATAGGGTGCTATGGTCAGATGAAAACAATACTGAACCCTTTGGCACATATGCAGAACAATGTTTGGTGGAAAATTAAAACTGCCACATTGCCACACAGAGATGTCCACTGATGTGTTCCATCCAATCTGTCTGAGCTTTACTTATTTTGTGAAGAAAAATGTTAAACGTCTCCAAGTTGAGACATAGAGTCACGTTAAGGCCTGAGGCTAAAATATGATAAAATGTGGAAAAGTTGAATGGGTATGAAAGCTTTGGCTAGAAACTACATCCCAGTCACAGCATTAGGCTTTTTAAAAAAGCATACAGAAAAAAAATATTGAGCGATTTCTTTTTTCTCCTAAAGAAAAAATAAATCTATATTTTCTCAGTATTTGATCTAGATCACGTCTTCCCTTCTCATGATGATTCACATTCGATCTCAGGCCATAAGCCTGTCATGCAGCACTGCCTGCTGAGCTCCTCAATTAATTTTGGCATAGTTTGCAAAATCACATCACTAAAATTAAATATGCTCGGATATGCAACAAAACCAGTCAACACAGCATGGAGGGAGCTTCCATTCCCTTCATCACAGCGCCACAATTCCCCTGCAAAAAGAGAATTCAGCACAAAGGATTACCTACAGTGTCATTTTCTCTGCATGATCACACAGATTTTCCTATCGCGGGCTCTCGGAGAAAATGTATCATCTTATCTCTGATATGTTGCGGAACTTCTTCACCGGTGACGCAGTTGTCAGCAGTGAAAACAAAAAGCTGATTACGGAGGCAAAATTATCTCGATTGCCTGTCTCTTTTAGCATCTAGAGATACCCCAGTCCCACAGAACAAAGAAAGGTACTTGCCTCGCACACACTTGTTTATAAGATAATATCGTTTTACGATAAGTCCTCTCATTCCCGAGCCCCGCCCCAAACAATATAAATGTATATGAGGAAAAACTGGGGCAAGCTGGAGTCGGCATTTGAATAGACCACATTTTGTTTAGACTTGCAATTTTGGCAGTCAGCGCCAGCACACTCAGAATATCAATCACAAGCTCTTATTCTTAATGTCTCCCTGACATGTTTTCATAGGCACACTAGTTTGCTCACTGGAAGTGGCCTCGGTGAAAATATCTACAGAAATAAGTATGAGAAGCAAATGTCACAGGCTGTGAGGTTTTTTTTTCTTCAGAACATAAATTATTCCTCTGATATGAAGTGCCGGAGACTCTTTCACCTCCCTCTCCCCCGCATTGCTATGAACACCTCGACATTTCCGAGACCTCGGTGACCCTTCGACAGATTAAACAGAAACATTAACTGCAGTTCTGCTTGCTGATTCACTTTCACAGTTTTATTGGAATGATGCTCCAAGATAGCTGGCAGAACAGGCTGAGGGAGAAAAAAAAAGAAACAGGGAGATGATGGATCATAAAGTGTTTGGTTTATTGGACGTAATGGTGCTGTGTTTATGGGCAGAATAGTGAAGCGCTGGAATCGGAGTGTCAGCCATGTGTTACAGACACCATAAAGCTTTCGGCTTTCTTCAGAGAGCTGCATACATTCAGACAGAAAGCTTTGGTCGTCATATGTTGCAGAAGAATAATAAACGGTGATCCCTTAAAAAGAGGGGTCGGCTCTGAAATGAGTTCAATTAAACCTTCCCTGACTGTTCAAAATCTGAATTCAGCTTCTTATAGAGTTACAGCCTATTGTGTCAGTAAAGTGTGCAGAAAGTTAATCTTCAAAAAAAAAATGAAGGTAGATGTTATTATTGGTATTTGATAGAGCACTTACAGTAAACTCTATAACGCCAAATGAATAGCATGTGGTATTTTTAAATAAAGTAAATATAGTTCTGATATCAATTAAACATCATCTGTCTGACAACATAAAGTAGGCAAAAAGCCCCCGAAAACACATCATGTATGTAAATAAATTACGGAACAGATGAAAAACATCCAAGGACAAAGTAATGGGTGGCATGTGTCAGTCTGGAATGGGTTATAAAGCCATTTCTAAATCTTTGGTACATCAGCGAACCAAAGTGAGAGCCGTTATCCTCGAATGGACAAAGAATTGCACAATGGTGTGTCAAGTTCAAACCTAGTTTTTTGACCCACATACAGAAAACTATGCATTCATTTTATAAGGTTTTGACATTTATTTAAAAATGGGAAACCGTTCTGGCAAGGTCACCTCAGCTACTCCTGAATGTCCCAAAGACAAAGCGTAAGACTAGAGGAGATCACACTTTTGCAGCTCCTAAATTGTGGAATGAGCTTCAGTCTGGAATGGGTTATAAAGCCATTTCTAAATCTTTGGTACATCAGCGAACCAAAGTGAGAGCCGTTATCCTCGAATGGACAAAGAATTGCACAATGGTGTGTCAAGTTCAAAGCTAGTTTTTTGACCCACATACAGAAAACTATGCATTCATTTTATAAGGTTTTGACATTTATTTAAAAATGGGAAACCGTTCTGGCAAGGTCACCTCAGCTACTCCTGAATGTCCCAAAGACAAAGCGTAAGACTAGAGGAGATCACACTTTTGCAGCTCCTAAATTGTGGAATGAACTTCCGTTGGACCTCAGACAGGCCTCTCCACTGTCCGTTTTAAATCGCACCTAAAAACTTACCTCTTTCTGGCCTTGGAGACCATCTGAGATGTTGACTTTTAAACTGGTTTTGAACTTTTTTATCATTTAATTAAATTTTTATTAGTTTGATTCTTCATGCTGTTTGATTGTAATGCTTTTTTAATGTCTTAATTTTGGGCTGTTTTATTTATTTTTTATTTTATTGATTTCATTGTTCATTCTGTGGTTTTGTTTATTCTGTGTACAGCACTTTGGTCCTGTGGGTGTTTTAAGTGCTATACAAATGAAGTTGGTATGGTATGGTATCTGAGGGGAGGAGAGGAAGAGATGTTAGAGAGGCGTCAGGTGATGTTCTGGGGAAAGAAAGTGGAACTGGCTTACAGAATAAGGAGAGCTGTTAGCGCAGAAGGGTGGGAGGTAGGTGTAGTTATTGATCCTGAGCCTGAGGAGAATGCTGTTGCGCCAGGCTTGGTGACGAATGGTATGTTGGAGAGCAGGCGGGCTGAGGGACTCATTGCTAGAAGGAACTGCAGGCGATGACCAAATGTTGAGATTGTTCTGGGGAGCTATGGAGGGCTTGGTGTTGGTTCGGAGTACGCTGGAGCATGGCGAGGTGATGTACTTAAACCACAGAGCCTTATAGAACCAATGGTTCAAGGATTCAGGACCAATAGGGTCCTCCAGGAATAATCTGAAGAGACAAAAAGGACAGACGTACATAAGAAAACTTATAGGGAAACTCGGAGACTGAATGTTTGGCTTGATTGAATCTCAGGTATGAGAGCAATTAGCTGTCTTGGGAATGCCCACCTATCACTGGAAGCAGGGGGTGGGGAGGGACAGTGCATACTTCTACATAAACATCCAAGGGAGTTTGAGATGCCTGACCTTCCAAGGCTGACATCAGGGAGCCAATTCAGATAACAGGAATTGTTTTGGTTCAGACTGGAGCTTGTTTTAGCCTTAAAGTCTTTCAGTGGTCTCAATGGAGAATCCGAACAGCCAAATCGGGGGTCAGTTTCCATCCAGCTGGCTGAGAACTTCTCCAAGTTGTTTCCCCGCCGCACACAAATTCCAAAACCGCAGCTAGCTTAATGGAAAAAGCATCTAGCTTGTGTTGTTGCTCATATTGTGCATGAGTCTGAGTGTTCACAGCATGACACATCCCTTTGTAGAGCTCAGACATCTTTCCAATGGTTGTCGACACCTTTTGAAGCTTGCGATACATCAGGAATCCACCCATTCCAAACAGCAGAAACCCAGTAATCTGTAATCCAATCAAATAAATATCTTTGACATCCTCCACGGACAGCAGCAACAGACACATGATATTCCACTACCCCCAAAAATCCATCACGTATCCGGCAGCGTGCGTTCCGTCAGGACAGGAGGGCTCTCCTTTAGCCGTTCTTTGGGATGAAGAAATTTGATGAATCGCATTAAGAGACCAACTGACCAGATCCATGGTTGAGATTTAGGAGGTTTAGGAGGGAAATGCAGAGAGAGGCTCTAGATAAGCTGACAAGACAGAAGGGAGGCAGGCAGAATGAGAGACTGGAGAAAAAGAAAAAGCGTCCATCCTCCTCGAGAGCGGGAAGTAGGAATTTGATTGAATAAGAACAAATGTGTAAAGAACCATGGGCCAAAGTTTTTTCAGATCAACGTAAAAGACTGATTGCCATTTGTTGCAAGTGCTTGATGGCATTAGGTTTAGCCATGGGAAAATGAAAAGGACTGAACTACATACAGAGAACAAAAGAGACTGTTAAAAACTCTGAATCCCAGAATGCACTGCTTTAACAAATTTTCATTCATAGTTAGCCCACCGGTGTACGTTCTCTTTTTTCCGCATCCTCCACAGACTTTATTGGGGTCATACACTCTTTTCCTCGCTGACCAAGTAAAAGACTGAATCTTCAAAGAAACCTTAGATCCAAAACGTGATCACAATTTGCCATTTGGTGAGTCTATCCCGGCCAAAAATAAGCCTGAACTTGGCTTATCTGAGCTCCTGCAGAAGGGAATCTTAAAGAATTATAGATTCCCCAAGAAGAGACGGTGTCTCTGATTAGATTGGTGAAGCTGTTCCCCCTCGACTGCCCTAAGACACGGCATATAGGAACCACAACTCTCTATGTACCGGGTGTGTGAACTAGTTTGAGCAAAACATTTTCTCAGTTACAGCGGCCGCTGCTATGGTTTCTTTATTCATCCGACTGACAACGCAACAGCTTCTTTGTTTATCAGACACTTTCGTGTTCATAAGAACTGTTTATGTAAGAGGTATTATCTGGACAGAGAAAATTAATCTAGGATTAAATAATTACACTTTTTTATTTTAGGCGTTGTAGTGTTAAACTTCTCACTAACTTGCATGAAATAAGTCCGCGTAGTCCTTGGAAACGTGCAAAATTTTATTTCAGTTATCTCTGCTGCTAATGCTAATACTAAGGGCTCTGCTAATACAAAAAAGTAGCCACTGTTCTGCTGTATTTATAACATTGCTTTTTATGTTCGTGCCGCGATCAGCCGTAGAAGACCTCCAGTGCTCATAAACACTTTAATATTAGCATTGATGGTTCTTAAAGTACATGTTGAAAAGTGAAACTGATAATTCTGGGTAAGATATCATCAAGCCTGGAGTTTCCCATCTTGTGAGTCCATAAACATCCATCCATCCATCCATTATGTATGTCGTCTATCCTATGCAGGGTTTTGGGGGGGCTGGTGCCTGTCTCCAGCAATCATCGGGCGAGAGGTGGGTTACATCCCAGACATGTCGCCAGTCCATCCATAAACATTTTAAGGCTAATTTAAAAACTGTATTTTGCATGCTCACCCATTCATTAGTTCGATTCGTTTGATCTGAAATATTTAAGAGTCCCAAAAAGCAAAAAACAGAGTCTGCTAATCAGAAAAAACCTTATCTGGTATTGTATATTCCTATCACCATCTCAAAAAAATCAAATATCTTTTTTGTGATGATTATTAAATGTCAGCAAAAGCAGAATGCATCAACTACAATACAAAAACTGTTAAAGAAATGTTTTGGGTTTGCTGAAAGTATTCAATAAACAAAACCATTTAAAAAAAATAAACATTTTCTGAAAATTCTTTATTGTATCAGACTGCAAAGTGTTATAGATTGAGCCATTGGTTTTGTGGTGAGAGTAGTTGCAAAGAATTTTTGTCTAGCTTATGAAATGTGATTGAGAGGCTTGTGGGTGTCCAAACATTTAAGGTGTGAGAATGACAGGCAGGCCTTGTTTTGGCTAAAAAGCCTAGGAAGCACATTGCAGCCCTCACAGTTGATTGAATACCGACTCGGCCCCATTAGTGAGTTTGGAGAGGGAAGTTTTTGTGCAGGTGGAGAGGGGAGGGAGTCTTATAGAGCATGAAGGCCAAACGCCCTGCATCTCACGACAACACCAAGGACACTGTTCCGCCGACTGCAGAAGCCTGGCAGAGCCCTTGGCTCATATAAAATGCTGTTTCACATAATGGGAGTGAGCTGAAAAGTAATAAACCAACCTGATAATGAGGCTTTCCCTCAATTTCTGTGACATTTTTCCAATAAGAGTCATCTGTGCATTTAATAGACAACAAACATCTGTGCTGCTCAAGTCTAATTTGTTTGGTAATTGCTTGGGGAGGAAAGAGTAAGTGAATCAGGAATTTTTGTCAATAGCCATTAAAGTTTTTAGAGAGGTAATAAGATAGTTATTCATTACAGTATGCATTACTCTCATAATTCAACTGCTGATATTAAAGGGCATTTGCAGTACTGCGGAATGGGTGTCTACACAGCAAAAAATGGTACGTTGCAGCTGCAGTAAACATTGAGCTGTGGTTTTATTGTGGGTTGTATAAATGCAATATTAATTTCTTTTGTTAGGAAATACTTAATAAAGATTATTTAGGTTACCTTAAAAAATACTAGTTCCTTTACTGCAGTTGAAAAAAAAAAAAAATACAAAAATAGAACACACCATAAAAAATGTTGTTCGTTCAAAATAAATGTACACATGCAGTATTTATTTATCTATGTCTTGAGCATTTAACAAAATAATAAATAAAAAGATCTGTTTGCTAGCTGAGAAAATAGCCCTTATTGCTAATCTTAACCCCTTTGGTTAAAATAACCTCAGTGAGATGCTTGTAGCCATTTACCAATTTCTGACCTCAGTCTGATGAAAGGTTGTCCCAATGTTTACTTTCAGCTAGGAGATGTTTTAGGTTCAATTTCAAGTCATCCCACAACATATCAACTTGTGATGCATGGTAAAATTTAAGGTGGATTCTGTGATAGAAATATGGCCTGGAAAAACCGTGACACCTTCACGTTTATGTTTCACAGTTGATAGGAAGGTCTATTTTTGGAAAGCTATAACGTGTTTACAAACATGTCTACTGTTCCATTGTCCAAATAATTTCAGTTTAGAAAAGAACAGAATAGAAATATTGTTTACTGCTTCTGAGTGGGGGGAATTGTGGTGTACCAGCAGCAAAGTGAAATGGAAGCATGCATATTCACTCAAAGTTAAAAATATATATAAAGATAAGATATAAGAGACTGTACTGTACAGGCAATGTCCAGTGTAAGAACAAAACACTGTACCGTGATTAAAGATAGCATACTGGGATTCAAGAACATATGCAACTAAACAGAATAATTTAAAACAAGGTACAATATGTACATATATATCTGTGCATCAAAAACAACAGGACTCTTTACAAGAAATGGAAAAACTGTGAAAGTAACAGCAGAGATGTAAACACCTGTTAAGTTTGTTGAGCGCAGCGATGGTTTTAGAAACTTACAGCTGCAGGGGGAAGTAACTGCAAAAACGCTTCTTTGTGCACCTAGGATGCAGTCGGTCACTGAAGGAGCTCTCCAGTTCTGCAACAGCTTCACCTTAAGGGTGGCAGACATTGTCCAACAGTGGTGTTATTTTTGCCAGAGTCCTTCTGTCTCCCACCACCAGAACTGGGTCGAGGGGGCATCCTAGGACAGAGCTGGCCTTCTTGATTGAGTTATCTAACTGCTTCCTCTCAGCTGTAGATAAGCAGCTGTTCCAACATACTACACCCTAGAAGATGGCTGATGTCACCACAGAGTCGAAAAAGCTATTCAGGAGTGTCCCCTGTACTCCAAAAGATCTCAGTCTCAGTGAAATGAGTGAACTATGAATTGTGCAATTAAATGCGTAATTTTCTTAACACATTATTTTTTCTGAATTATTTCAAATCAACATGGTCAAACCCCAGCCTTAGTTTATTTAAATGACTCAAATGTCACAGCATTGTTAAGCTTAAAACTAATTCTACTCAAACGTCTATGTCATTTTAATATCTCAGAAAACAGAGGGTGTAGCTGTAGAGGAGGAGACAAAGAACTGCCACTGACAAAAGCATTCCATGTAGTCTAGTAAGAAAAAGCAATTATAATAGCAAACCAAAAAAGAAGAAAAAATTGTAAAAAGCAATGAAACAAATGATGCAGCAAAATCCAAGTCGTGTAGCAGAATGCAGATCTCTGCATGTTGGCTAAAACTCTTTCATTGACTTTGGACTCTGTTGAGGGCTTTTTTAAGCTGAGGGTTCTAAAAAGTGGAAGGTACATTTGATATTTACATACCTACAGAAATTAACATGTTTAGTTTGGGGCCATACCATAATGAGCTGCCACAACACAAACAGAAAACTGCAGTTTCACACAGTCATACAAGTAGCGTTTTATGTGACGTTAATCACAGAAACATCAAAACAGAAAACTTCATTGGTAGAATTTACAGAGCTGGCAGATCAAACATTACTGAAACATAAGTTAGGATGGCAAGTTTAGGAATTAGTTTCAGTATGGAAGAAAAGATAAGGCAGGAATAATTACATCATGACTAGATGCACTATGCATGTTTATTAAAAATATTTAACCATCTTTTAGCCAAAGTTTATTCCTAATGTTTATTCAATATTTTGCCTTAGGGTGCTTACACAGTAAGATGGAGCTCCAGGAATAACTTGGAACGCATGATCATTCTCTAAATACTGCAGATGTGAACTATTAAAGATAAAATATGGCTAAAAATGACTGGTTATGCGATTGCTATCCTGTGCCCAGCTTTAACATACAGCTTTATATGTACTCCAGTTGGCATCACCCCAGTAACACAGAGGTTTATTTAATTATCTCTGATTTAAATGCTTTGCTAATTAGTGAGGAAAAATAATTACATTCATTCACTTTCCTTTGGGGCACCTTTCCACTTGGCTTGATTGCAGATGTGCAAATTAAAATAGATAGACCCTGAGTGCATATAAAAAACTAAATCATCTCCCATGGCAAGAAACAGGTGGACACGGGCAAATTACATTCCATTTTACTGCAGTTAGTCAAAACACAGTGACATTTCACCTAGACTTGGCTTCCGTACATTTCAGAGCCCTCTCCTAGATGGGCATAACTTTTTTTCCATCCCTATAATCGAGGGAAAATATGAAAGAAAATGATTATGCATTTTACGAGGTTGTAGGTAAATGATGACCTTCGATGACAAACCATTTTCAAAGTATGAATCTTTTGACTTTTATCCCAAATGTGATGGACTTTGCAGATGATGTACTTCTTCCTTTTGTCTTTATTACAAGAGATAATGAGAATAGAGGTTCTGCAGGAAGAAAATTGGGATTTTGCTGATGGAAATAAACATTTCTAAGACTCATGCGGAGCAGTCAGAAAACATGAGAGTAAATTAAGGAGAAGATGCTTCCAAAAGAAGCATGAACTTTTTATGTGATAGTTGTTAAATTTGTAATGTGCTGTACAAAATTTGCAACTGTTTCTGTATTAGGCATTATATTGTTATAAAAGTGATCAGTGGCTTTCATCCTAAATTATTTTTTTCTGCCAGGAGAAGTTTCTGAAAACTGATTTCAATGTATTTAATCAAGATTTTGCTTTTTTTGAAATAAAGTAACACATACCTGTAAAGTGAATTACAAGATAATAAATGTTTTTTTTTTCAAAATTGAGCCCCTTGGTGTTTTTTCAAAAACACCAAGGGGCTCCACTCACACCCAGACAACATGATGTCAACAGGATGTTTGGATTCAAAAATATATGTTTTTTGGGCATAATTTATATGTGTTCTGGTTTGCCATTAAAGTAGAGGAGTTGGAGTTGATTAAAGTGATTTATCGAACCTAGCTCTTGTGTCATTGTTATCATTCCTCCACAAAAACACAAAAGCAAACCTACTCCAATCTGGCAGTAAGCCTAACCTTGGCTGATCAAGGAGAATATTCATCAGTGAATCAGCCCAGAGGACAATGGTAACTCTGGAGGAGCTGCAGAGATCCAACAAATCAGGTGGGGCAACTACTAGTTGGGCTCCCTACAGATTGGGCCACAAGCCATGCAGTGAACAAAGGAAACACGTAGAAGAAGTTGATCGTATCAGATGAGATCAAAACTGAACCGTATGGACGAAATGGAAAAAAGTTTGCTTTGACAAAAACTAACACTGCACATTACATTGAACACATCATCCATACCATGAAATATGATGATGGCTGCATTACGCTGTGGGCAGGCTTTTCTTCAGCAGGGACAGGGTTCAATGAGGTGGTAACCTGGATGAAAATAAACACAGGACGATCATGGAAGAAAACCTGCGATTGTGTTTTTCCACCGAAAAAGAAGCAGTGCTAGTTCAGTGCTGGTAACATAGCCAGTGTTTAGTTGGTTCTTAGCCAGTTGCTTTCCCACTGATGCAGGCCCCAGTAGGTGCTCCGTCATAATGGCATCTAAAACATTGCAACGCAATTGAATATGCCCACATGAGGAGACGAAAAGAGGAAACGTCCGAACAGAGAGATTTTAACAAAAAAGGAGTTCATCATATTCTTACAAGTTCTGCTGTTGTGCTTCCACACTTTGCATTGTTGTTGTTTTTTTTATGGTTTTTGGGCCTGAGTGGCCTTTATTGACAGTGGACAGAGTTTTTGAAGGGGGAGAGAGGTGGGGGAAGACATGCGGCAAAGGTCACCCGGGACAGGACTCGAACCGGGGAAGGCCGCGTTGAGGACCAAAGCCTCAATACACCACGCGACACTCCCACACTTTGCATTGTTACAGATGAAAATAGTTGTGTGTTTCACCTTGTTAGGCAAAGCTTTTGTTATCCCGTCTGTAACACTTTGGTTGCCTCACCGTGTGGCCGGGGTAGAAAGCGGTTCTTAGCAAGCACCCCATCTGGTCCACCATGCAGGTTAGTTACAGGTTAGGCACCAGTTTGGAACTACGAAAAAGATGCTTTGGTGGTGGAAAACAAGAACCGGTCCTTGCCTGGCCAGGCCTGGATGGACCGGTGTATCAGTCGGCCGGTGTGCAGGGCAGATGTCTTCCTTTCAGTGCCATTGGCTGGCCCACCTCTTTGCGAGGGGCCTGTTTGGGCATTGTTTGGTGGTAGCTGTCGGGTGGCTCGATAGGGGTCGGGTGTCTCCACTTGATCACCTGTTCTGTCTATGTCGTGCTTGGTCGGTTCAGTAGTGGGCGCCCCGACATGGGGTGAAATTTCATTGGATGTCGGCTGTGTGGATTGGCCCGGAGTGGTGGCGGTGCTAAACCATGGCTGGCCACGTCTTAGCGGCGGCGGGGAGCCCCCATCGTCCTCTCCCTGATTGGGTCGCCGCTGGGGGGATGGGGCACCCTCGGGTCTCCAGGTCCATAGCTGAATCCGCCCTAACGTAGCCAGCTGCTGGCTGGTGCTCCTGTGCTCTGGGGGTTCGTTGGATGTCTATGGCTCTAATCTCCTTCATGCGTTTGCATCGATTTCTGGGAAGCGGATTGATGGCTCCTCACACCAGCTATTGAACACTCATATGGAGAAACCTATCTGCACCAGCATGCTCATTCACACACACACACACACACACACACACACACCCACACGCACACACACACACACACACACATACTGAAGGGGCAGCTGTAAAAATAGCTGACTTTAAACAAAGACGTTTAAGACAGACAGATGGGCATAGTGCATCCTGGTCTGTGTCCGACAAAATCAGTTATACAGCCCTGTTTTATACACAGTTAGGTCACACCCCAAATCTCAAAGTGGATTTCGTTATTTTCCACTAACCAAAACTCTAGTGTAGGGAAACAGGGCCAGGAGGTATTCACTATACTTTTAGGTTAACAAAATTAAACAGACTTATAATTACTTCATTTTTTTTCGCCTCCATACATATATACCTGTAGGTCATATCCAACTATTGTTCTTTTGTTTAGCTGTAGTGTTAACACATCTTGCTTCTGACACATCCAAAACATACAGACTTTTTCTTCCACTGGGACATAATTGCAATCAGTTTATTTTCCTTCCTGGCTTTTTTTTTAGCTTTGTAGTTCAGTTGAAAGTTACTGGTTGAGTTGTTTGACTCATGCAATTTAACTGTAAAGTGGGATTACTGCGGTATAAAATTCTATCGTGTTTTTTACAGAGCAACTCACCCCCCTGCCAGAGTCTTACTCTGTCCACATTTCCTGTTTGAAAAATGCGTCAGAAGGAGGTGTTGCCTGGCGGACTAGTGAACTTGTAGGGGGAGTGGGCAGGAAGTGGCTTTGAACGACATGTTGACAGCGGCTGGTGCTACTGCAGTGGCACAAACACACAGACAGCGAGAAAGATGGAGAGCAACGGAAACACAAGCTCCTTTACCTGATACCGGGCTCACACTGTGCGTTTTTCGTCCGTCTCAAAGGACTGCTTCATGTCACACTGCGAGTCCAACCGGGTTGTATCACACCAGGTGTATCTCACTGAACGGCCCAAGATTTCAGTAGGTCAGACTGCACGACGTCTCGCCCCAGCAGGACGCACCAAAAGCCAAGGTCACACAAGCATAGACTTTCACAAGCAGCCTGCCCAGTGCACAGCCACAGGGCTGCGAATCACACGCAGGCTTGCTCGCCGTGGGAAGGGAGGGAGGTTCTGTGGAGGAGACATGGGTGAAGACTCTGCTTCTTTTATACTCCGCAAGGCAGGGCTGATGTCTGGCTGAGCCAGTAGCAATATCCTGATTCAAATTTAAGTGCAGTGTTGAGTTTTAACTTAAAAAGAGTACTCCACTGACATCTTTTCACTAAAATGTATTAAAATACCAAAAATAATGATCAGACATGTAGACAGCGCTATTAGACACTCATTGATACAGTTTATCAGCAAAAATAAGTTTATTTGGGGGTGGATTGCTCTTTAAAGAGAAGTTGTTTGTATGTGTACTTGCTAAACTTGCTGTTTGGGAATGTCAATGTATGAATTCACTCTTTCATCTACTGTTCTATAATACCGTCCCTCATCAGCCAGTACTTACAGAACAATAACTGGCAGAGACTGAAAGGTGTTTTGCAATTAATTTCTAATTATCATGTGTTTTAAAAATAGTACATTATATATATATATATATATATATATATATATATATATATATATATATATATATATATATATATATATATATATATATATATTAGTAATAGTTAGTAATAGCCCAAACTATACATTGTAGCCCAACAATGATGGTGACGTTGGTTATAACAAAAAGTTATTTCAGCTACTGTTGCTTTTCTATCATCTCACTCCACTCTGTACACTCACTTCTGATGTCTTCTGTTATTTTCATTTCCAAATGCCACTTCCTGGGTAGTTCTTCGTTTTTGATCCACTTTGAGGTAAATCAGCAGGTTCACATACTCTAGAAGAGCATTTCAAGAATAAAGCAGCATCTTCTGGAATTCTCTAACTTCTGTATGAGTGAGGGAATAATTAAATGAGCTAAATAAACCTACCATATCACTGCTCAGAACAAACCAAATGAGCAAAGTAGTTCACTCAGTAAATGTGGGCTTGTGTGGAGGTCATTTTACCACTTTAAAAAATCCATAAACGCTTGTTGCATTGAAGGACTTTGGTGATGTAAGGGTTTGATTATGTCGACTTGTTTGAAGGCACTTAATCACACTTCCTTTCACACTAAAACGCACCTGTGGTAAAATACCAGGCTGTGGGTAGAGCGAACAAATACGGAATTCACCTCATTTTTTAGGGTAATAAATATTCATTTACCGTCTATCAGCCTTTAGGTATTAATCCCTGTGCAGTGAATAAAATACAGAACACAAAGGTGCACAATCGCCATGTTAAGTCCATTACATACAGTAAAGTAACAGGTTCTGCCCACAGGAGACTAATGGCTTTTTATCAAAGATCCCTGGAGGGCTGCAGCCCTCCAACTCCAGCAGCCCCAGCTTCCATTAACGCAAGGCAGGTTCGGTTCAAGAGCACATTTTCCAAAATGCACCTGTTTTAAAAGTAAAATGAGTGACATTAGTGAGACAAACAGCCCACGATTTTTCTCTTTTATTTTCAGAGAGGGCAACCTTCAAGATTGCCTTTCTAGCTGGAATAAAATGCTCCTCTCTGTTTTGCTTTAATTTACATCACTGACAGTTGCACTGCAAACATGCTAAAGTCAGGGTAAAGCAAAAATAAACATGGGCAATTAGTTTGTCACATCAAATAAATGTGTGATATTGCACAGTTTTGCAGCCATAAGTGAAAAAAACAAACAATTAAGCATATGAAAAAGCTGCCAGTTAGTAATACTGCAGTTAGAAATTCCAAGACAGACAAATGCATCTAACCTTAAGGTATCTTACATGATTAATATGCTGCAGCTGTACAATAAAAGTGGCCAACTATGTAATTAAAACTAGCTTAGATTACTCTTGTGAAAGTAGTTTCTGTAACGAGAAGAGTAAAACAAATTTTTTTTAACACTGATTGGTAGGGTGTAACACGAATTTTTGTTTTTTTTAAAGGAAGTTGTTTTTGAGTGTTGACAGAGCTTAGTGGCTGTTTGACAACATGTACTTGTAAAAGCCTTTAAGAAAAAAATGGGTAAAATTCTATTGAGTAACAAACAAGATGACACGAGAGCCCATTTTCCCACTAGGCAAGGCAAGGCAATTTTATTTGTATAGCACACTTTCAACAGCAGGGTAATTCAAGGTCCTTTACATGATTTGGTGATTTTAAAAAACACATAAAAGAAACACACATTACACATGATACACAATAAAGCAAGAGAAAGATAAAAAAAGCAAGAGAGCATGAACACATTTCATACATTTCAGACATCAAGCATTTACTCGAAGGCAATTCTAAACAGATGGGTTTTTAGTCTCGATTTAAAGCAGTTCAGAGTTTCAGCATCTCTACACTCTTCAGGAAGTCTGTTCCAGATAAGGGGAGCATAAAAACTGAAAGCTGCTTCTCCATGTTTAGTTCTGAGTCTAGGGATGTTTAGTAAGCAAGAGTTGGAGGACCTGAGTGGTCTTGGTGGTTGGTACCGTGACAACAGGTCTTCAACATATTTTGGTGCTAAGCCATGTAATGATTTATAAACCAGTAGGAGTATTTTTGAAGTCTATTCTCTAAGCTACAGGGAGCCAGTGTAAGGACTTTAGAACTGGGGTGATGTGCTCTACTTTCCTGGTTCTAGTGAGGACGCGAGCGGCAGCGTTCTGGATCAGCTGCAGCTGTCTGATTGACTTTTTAGGCAGACCTGTGAAGATGCTGTTGCAGTAATCAATCCGACTAAAGATAAACGCATGGATGAGTTTTTCTAGGTCGTGTTGCAAAATCCTTCCTTTAATCCTAGAGATGTTCTTCAGGTGATAGAACGCTGACCATGTTATTGCCTTTATGTGACCCTGGAGGTTCAGGTCTGAGTCCATTTCTACACCTAGGTTTCGAGCCTGATCAGTAGTTTCTAGCTGTATTAATTGAAGCTGTGTGCTGACTCTTGATCGTTCCTCCTTGGGTCCAAAAATAATCACTTCAGTTTTGTTTCTATTCAGCTGGAGAAAGTTATGGCACATCCATCCATTTATTTGGTCAATGCATTGATTTAGGGTTTGAATGGGTTCAGAGTCACATGGTGGCATTGTAATGTGAAGCCGAGTATCATCTGCATAGTTATGGTAGCTAATTTTTGTTGGTTGTTATAATCTTGGCTAGTGGGAGCATGTAGATATTAAATAAGAGGGGCCCCAGGATGGAGCCCTGGGGCACCCCACATGTGATTTCTGTTCGTTCTGATGAAAAGTTTCCTATTGAAACAAAGAAGTCCCTGTTCTTTAGGTAAGACTCGAACCAGCCAAGTACTGTACCAGAGAGTCCGACCCAGGTCCAATAAAATATCATGATCAACAGTGTCAAATGCTGCACTGAGGTCCAACAGAACCAGCACTGTGGTTCTTCCACAGTCTGTATTTATGCGGATGTCATTGAATACTTTGACGAGGACAGTCTTGGTGCTGTGGTGAGTGCAAAAACCAGACTGAAAAACATCAAAACGGTTTGTCATTGTTATATGGCCATTTAACTGCTGAAACACAGCTTTTTCAATAATCTTACTGATGAATGGAAGATTAGAGATTGGCCTGTAGTTCTGCATTAACGTGTTGTCCAGATTTGTCTTCTTTAGCAGTGGTTTAATAACTGCTTTTTTTAAAGCCTGAGGGAAGACACCTGATAGCAGTGATGAGTTCACTATTTGAACAAGATCAGACCCAATAACAGGAAGAACTTTCTTTAGAAAAGCTGTGGGTAGGATATCAAGATATCAGGAGGAGGAGCGTAATTGGATGATTTTTTCAAGGCTGTTCTGGTTTAATTCGTGGAATTCAGACATTTTCTCTACATTGTTGTTGATTGGGGACATATTAAACAGGTTTCTAGGATTTCTTTCTTTCACCTCCGGAATATTGCTAAAATTAGAAACATCCTGTCCAGGAGTGATGCTGAGAAACTAGTCCATGCATTTGTTACCTCAAGGTAAAAGCCTTCAGTTGATCCAAAATGCGGCAGCAAGAGTTTTGATGAATATTAAACGGAGAGATCACATTTCTCCTGTTTTAGCTTCCCTTCATTGGCTCCCTGTTAAATCCAGAATAGAATTTAAGATCCTTCTTCTTACATACAAAGCCCTTAATAATCAAGCTCCATCATACATCAGAGATCTAATTGTTCCTTATGTTCCTAACAGAGCCCTTCGCTCTCAGACTCCAGGTTTACTTGTAATTCCTAGGATTTTTAAAAGTAGAATGGGAGGCAGATCTTTTAGTTATCAGGCTCCTCTCCCGTGGAACCAGCTCCCAGCTTTAGTCCGTGAGGCAGACACTCTGTTTACTTTTAAGGCCAGGCTTAAAACTTTCCTTTTTGATAAAGCTTATAGTTAGAGTGGCTTAGGTCATCCTGAGCTATCTCTGTAGTTATGCTGCTATAGGCTTAGACTGCTGGAGGACAGACTTACCAATTTTCTTCACTCTGCTACTTCCTTTTCTCCTACTACTCTCCAGTTGTATTACAGTACATTCTGTTATTTCGACTGTTAACTTTGTTTTCTCTCAGTGTTTTTCTCTCCATAGAAGATATACCTGGTCTGGTATCCTGCTTGGCTGCAATGCCCTGTTGGACGGGGGGCATCGACTGGGATGATGCTCCCAGTAACTGAACATCCACTGGCAGATGGCCGGTCCTACTGAGCCTGGTTCTGTTGGAGTTTTCTTCCTGTTAAAGGGGAGTTTTTCCTCTCCACCATCGCTACATGCTTGCTCAGTATGAGGGATTGCTGAAGGATTACTGTGGTTGGAAAGTCTGCATCAACAGGGCCCAACCTCACGCCAATGACTGACGCAATCTGCTGGGATTCCTTAAATAGGAAACTTTTTAACTGATTGGAATGTTTGTATAAATGTATTGAAATGACTTCTTGTTAAGTGCCTTGAGATGACATCTGTTGGGAATTGGCGCTATATAAATAAACTGAATTGAAAATTGAATTGAATATCTATTCAATCTCTCTTTGTTGATCTCACAGTGAACCTGGAGTCGAGTTTTCCGCCATTTTCTCTCGGCTCGTCGACACTCTCTTTTTTCACTACGTACCAGTGGATTATTTGTCCACGGAGACTTCTTTCTACCTGAGACTACTTTCACTTTAGTTGGAGCAATGGAATCCATGATGTCTGAGGTTTTCACAAGGAAATTATCTACCAACTTATTTACTGAGTTTGAGTTGGGAGATGAGGGGGATGTGGTGGAAGGATAAATACGCTTAAAGGTTTCTACTGAAGTGTCCCCTAGAAAACGCTTTTTTATAGTGGTCTTACTGTGGCTGGATAATTTAGCAGAGATGGTACTTTCAAAGAAAATACAGAAATGGTCAGATAACGCAATATTAATTACAGAAATGTTGGAATAATTTAAACCTTTGCTGATAATCAAGTCCAGAGTGTGTCCTTTATTGTGTGTTGGTTGTTTGACATGCTTAATCAGGCCGAAGTTGTCTAATTGTTAGAATCTTTTCATTGAAAAGCTGGCAAATTCATTGCAGGCCCTGGTAGAGTTTAGATCAGGGGCTACTGTCACTAAAGGTTTAGTTAGTCTTTCCACTGTTGCAAATAGAGTCTGTGCATTATTAATGTTTCTGTTGATGATTTCAGAAAAGAACGATTTCCTAGCATCTTTTATAGTTAGCTGATATCTATTCAATCTCTCTTTGTAGATCTCACAGTGAACCTGGAGTCGAGTTTTCCGCCATTTTCTCTCGGCTCGTCGACACTCTCTTTTTTCACTACGTACCAGTGGATTACTTGTCCACGGAGACTTCTTTCTACCTGAGACTACTTTCACTTTAGTTGGAGCAATGGAATCCATGATGTCTGAGGTTTTCACAAGGAAATTATCTACCAACTTATTTACTGAGTATGAGTTGGGAGATGAGGGGGAGGTGGTGGAAGGATAAATACGTTTAAAGGTTTCTACTGAACTGTCCCCTAGAAAACGCTTTTTTATAGTGGTCTTACTGTGGCTGGATAATTTAGCAAATATGGTACTTTCAAAGAAAATACAGAAATGATCAGATAATGCAATATTAATTACAGAGATGTTGGAAATATTTAAACCTTTGCTGATAATTAAGTCCAGAGTGTGTCCTTTATTGTGTGTTGGTTGTTTGACATGCTTAATCAGGCCGAAGTTGTGGAGAGTATCATCTAATGTTTTTGCTTGTCTATCTTGGGGGTTGTCGGTATGAATGTTAAAGTCCCCCACAATGATTAGTTGGTCATAGTCAATACATATTACAGAAAGAAGGTCATTGAAATCATTAAAGAAGTTAGAGTTAAGTTTTGGTGGTTTATATAAACTTAGAAATAACGCTTTGTTAGGCTCATTTATCTGGGTGGCTAGATATTCAAAAGAATCAAACGTGCCCAGGGTTACCTTTTTAAAGTTCATTGAGTTGTGAAGGATGGTGGCTACACCTCCACCTCATCTGTGTTTTCTGTTCTCGCTTAAGAAATTGTAATTTGGAGGACTAGATTCTATTAATGAAGTTGTTTTGTTATTTTCATCTAGCCAAGTTTCTGATGAAAAAAGGCCGTGTCAATTGTGCACAGTGATGAAGTCATTGATAAGAAAAGACTTCCCGGATAGAGATCTAATGTTTAATAAAGCTAACTTAAGTATTGTGATGATGGGCAGCTGAACCTTCTGACAGGTTATCAATTTGAGATTTTGTTTAATATGAGAGCGTGTGGTTAACGGTTTATGTCTCCTGCTGCTGATAATCACTGATATAGCCTCAGGGGTGCCGGGCGAATTCTGGGAGACGGTAGGGGTGGATTTGTTGCCCGGTTCCCTCAAATATCAAATATCTGTAATAATCAGTGGGGGGAAGCTCCCAGACATATTGACACTAGTCCCAGGCATTTGGTGTAGTCTAAGTTTAGGTGTTAATTGTGTCCCAAATTTGATTTGCTCGTTCAGCCTGTCTGTAAATTTTCTAAATGGAGACTCATTTGATGTGGCTGAGTCACGGGAAGATGAAGACTTAATCTCTGATGGTTGTTTATCTGTTCGGTCCTGTGGTGTCATCATGATTTACTGTTTTTGTTCTCTGATATCCATGGGCGCCTCAAGGTCAGCTTTTGGGAGCAAGTGTTTTGCTTTCTGATTTTGATAAGAAAAAATGTTTGCTGCTAACAGCCTTACTCCGGCCTTGTTAAGATAACGCATCCCTTCTTTGAACAGATGATTAGCACTTCCAAATACTTTGAAATTATTAATAAATGTGAACGACTTCTCAGCTGATTGTTTCTTCAACCATTTATGGAGCATGCGGAGTCTGCTAAATCTTTCATCTTTCCCTTCAGGGACTGGTCCGCTGATGAGGATGTTTACGTTAAGTCCATCAAGTCTCTGTAGGAGATCAGAAAAGTCTCTCTTCAGAATCTCTGATTGTCTCATCGCGATATCTGCTGATCCAGCGTGAATGACGAGTTTTTCCAAAGCAGGATGTTGGTCCAAGATTTTAGGGATTTTTTTCTGATATTTCTCTCACTGTATTTTTGTAGCAGCTAAAAACTCTGGTGTTCTTGCTACAAAAAGCCTCAATTCCATTAATTGATCCCTCTTGTATGATAACAGTCTTTGCTGGGGGGGCTCTTACTTTGTTATGTGTCCGTTTGATGCGGCTGGGTTTCTCCTGGTGGCTTTGACTGGTCCCTGGGGCTGCGTCATCTTTCAGGGAACTCAAGGCTCAAAGAAAAAAGAAAACAAGAGAATTATCTCTTGTTTTTGGCTGAAACCTCTTTTGTTTACTTTTAGCAGAAGCGGCAGTTCTGGGTTCAGAGGTTTCTCTGTCCCGGAGTTTCTTTTGTTTTTTCTTCCTCGGAGAACAGGCTGGGGTTGCTGATTCCGTGCGTTTTAATGCTGGCCAGTCTTCATTATAGTGCAGAGTTCTGCCGCTCAGACGCCTGTAGGGAGTCTCTGTGACACGGTTAGACCGATGTAACACCGGGCTGATAGGCTGTTCCCTGCTTGTATTCAATGGTAAAGTTGTGTCATTTTGTCCATAATCAGCGTGGAGATCAAAATTAATTTCCAATACGACGTAGCTTCGTTTCAATGCCCTCAATTCTGTGGAGCAGTTTTTCAAAATCTTCAGCTGAGCAAAAAGCCATGTTGATAAGTCCATAAAAAAGTAATCCAAGGCAAGGCAACTTTATTTGTATAGCACACTTTCAACAAGGGAATTCAAGGTGCTTTACGTGATTTGAGGAGAACAACAGTAAAAGTATAAAATACATTAGAGGCACAAAACGTATGACACATTTAAACATATGACATTCCAGCTATTATTCATTGCTTACTCAAAGGCAGCTCTAAACATATGAGTTTTTTGCTTTGATTTAAAGGAACTCCGTGTTTCAGCAGCTTTGCAGTGGTCTGGAAGTTTGTTCCAGATAAGGGGAGCATAGAAACTGAAAGCTAGTACCTAGTACCTACTCAGCACAGCTTGGCTAAGGTCTATTTGGTTTTTAGGGTTTTCCATTAGGAATAATTACTTGAAACAAGGTTCTTTTTTAGGAGTGAGTCGAGCTTTAGTAGTACTGACTCACCATGACCTCTAACAGGGGGGTCAGTTGTCCTGGAAACATGGTGGAGAGGGGGTATATGACACCCCGCCTACGGGCCCGATTCTATTCACCCAAAATCTTCACTATAAGATAATTAACTAGGCCTTTTAATTAAATGAGGATTTATCTGATTCTCTGAGCTTTTGAGAAGAGCTTTCATCCTCTGTGGTGGTACTTTTTAGCTTTTCTTCTCACACAATCCCTCCTCTACATCTGTGATGTTCTGTAAAATGTTGTATGTGGACAAAATTCATTTCCATAAAAAGCCTTATTGTTAGGTGGGTGGTTATCAAATCCACAGATAGATGGTTGAAGACTAATGTACTGTGAAAGGCCTTTATATAGCATTACATTGTTCAAGGTGGGGTCGGATAGGATTCCACCTCCACTCCATCATGGAATTATGACTTCAAAGCCGCTGATAAAAGTCCTGCTCAGAAAATTGGTTAAAGAAAAGGTTTGGTGTCTATGCCCGAGTGCAAGGTTATACTGAGTCTTTTAAAATGTTTAAAGGAACTGCTCTTTAATAGATTGAACATCTGTCTATCCTGATTCATGAGTTTGCCAGACTTAAATGTCACAGAAGTAAATGTTTTGATGTTTTAAAAGGATTTAAATTTGAATATTACAATACAGAATTAGCAGAGCTGAAAAGAAAAAAGTGCGTCCTACAGCATGTGAGCTTTACTTTCCAACTTGCTGCCTTCAAACAAGGTTGTTCAATGTCCTTGTTAGAGCAGAAGTACAAACAAACTCAACATTAAACAGCTACTTTCAAGTGAGTCCCATTTACATTTCAATCTAGTTCATTAAACTCAGACACTGTAATCCTGGTTTAGTCTTCACATTGTGCAGCAAACACAACGGTTCCATGGTTGGACCAGAGATAGCGTGGGGTACAATGAATGTTTAAGCTCAGAAAAGAATTATTTATAGCAGAAGTAAAAAATGAATCAGTGTGCTTCACGGTTGTGTAACAGGATTCAAACAGGAACTAGTCAGGTCCTCATCTAATCAGCATCACGGCACATCCTTAAAATCATTGTGGGTCAATAGCTTCAGTGCTGTGAAAAAGAATTACTGTCTTACACTTTGTTCCAGATAAGGGGAGCATATCATGCCCCGATTTTAAGGAATTCAAGAACAGATTTTTTTTTAAACTCATTGACATTCATCAGTCAGCAAGGAGTTATAAAGCTGTTTTTTTAAGGTCTTATTCACTGAGAAAGTGTGTAATACTTGTTCTTTTTGAAATACGATCAGTCACTGAGTTGCATGTGCATGCTGGAGCCGAAAATTTTCTCCAATCCCCATTTCCTGCATTAGCTACATAAAGTAATAGACGGCAAAAATGAACAAGTCAGAAAAAGCCAGTCTCTTCTACGACACAGAGAAAATTTGTATTCATGGCCTCACCTACCTTGGGTTGCGACTGCCGACGGGAAGGCTGTATTGATTTTGTGGCCAGGAGAGAGCAAGTCTCTGCAAGTAGAAGCTAACCTTTAGCAACGCCCCAACATGGCGGAAAACATTCAGGCTTATTACATTCAGGTGTTATTTGTGGACCTATAGCATCAACATTGCATTTTTACCCAAGAAAGAAGAACTAAGGAAGAAACATTTGGAATTTGTGTTTAAAGCACCACCAGCAAAGTGAGTTAAGTTGGTTATTTGTTCAAAGCCAGCATATAAATTGCTTTGCTGTTAGCCAATCAAACGCAAGTCGTTTTGCATATCATGAATATGGAGTAAGACTTCTAAGGAGCACAATAGCATTTTTTCCACTGAAAATGACTCACAAAGCATTCATTCATACTGGAGACCACAGCAAATCTTTTGAAAAAACGAGTGAATGAGACCTTTAAGGCTATGGGACTCCAGAAAAAGGCATAGAAAAAACCACTAGAGACTAAAACTAGGACAAAGCGCCATCCAGCATTTGGCAAAAAAACCCAGAAAGCATCTTGATAATCTCCAAGACTCTTAGGAAAAGGTGTGCTGCCCATGTGGCATAAATCTAACACAGTATTTCAGGAAAACAGATCACACAAACTCAAACACGGTGTTGGTACTGTGATGCCCTGAAGGTGCTTTGCTGCTTCAAAAAACTGGGCGACTTGTTGTGATTGACTTAAACATATACATCAGTAAACTGGAAGAAGAATGTCCGGTAATCAGTTCAAGACCTGGTGCTCAAGCACACAAGAATGCAGAAGGATAATTATCAGAAGAACAAAAGCAAGGTCACCTCTGGAGTGGTCTCTCAAAAGTCCAGACTGAAATACCATTGAGATGCTGTGACATGGTGTTAAACGGGCCATTAAGACTGAAAACCCCTCGGATGCGGCTGAATTAAAAGAATTGTGCAAATAAAAGTGAATTTCACATATTATTTTGGAATTTTTGGATATATATGTGTGAAAAATCTTTATTAGAAATTGCTGTTTTTTTCTGATATTATAGACACTGAGATGGAAAAGACTGCATCTTTAAATCCCCACATGTGTGTGTGTGTGTGTGTGTGTGTGTGTGTGTGTGTGTGTGTGTGTGTGTGTGTGTGTGTGTGTGTGTGTGTGTGTGTGTGTGTGTGTGTGTGTGTGAAGTTAAGCTAACTAGCAAGGAATATAGCAGATGAAGCAAGGGGAGACTAGGCTCATGATGGCGTGGGTACATCACACCCAAAAACTAGCACAAAAATTAGATTAAAGGACAATGACTGTGTCCAGTGTGACAGACAAGACAAAAAGGACACTATCTTGTGAGTCCCCATGTGTGCAGGAACACTATGGCATCAAAACGATGCCATCTGAAAAATGAAACTGAAAACAAATATTGGCACTGAGAATAAAAATTGCCATTGGAAAATATAATTCTAACTGAAAATATTGATTTTGTATCTGAAATAAATGTAGTGAAAATGTTTGTATTGAAAGTGAAACATAAAATTCAATTGAAAAACGTTTCAATGAAACTCAAAATATATACATTGAAACAAATAACTCACAATCAAGTTTTCACACTTTCACCTTTTCTTTACAAGGCCAATCTTTTTTCAATACCACTGGATATTCAGTGCTGCTGCTTTTAAGCTTCATTCCTTTCTCACTCTTTTGACGTCGTCCACGCGCATGAGGGGCGGGGCTTCAGAGCTTTTAGTACTTGCCTTGTCGCTTGGGCTTGGTTCTCACTGCATG